>VWZP01004518.1:412928-489594 GCA_013396995.1 Dicaeum eximium | reverse complement strand
AATTAATTATTAAATACATTTATTTATTTAATTTTTTTTCCTTTTCAGTCCACTCTTTTCCTGGCTCATTCGCTCAGGATTGTGCTTGTATCCAGGCTTACTCTGGCTAGATCCTTCTTCTCTGAGAGGCCCCAGTGCAGCACCAGCAGGAGGAAGGGGAGCAGAGCTGTGTTCTCAAGGGAATTTGGGGAGGGGAAAACAAGTCTCACTGAAGGGAGTTTCTCAAGATGCTCTGGCTGATGAATTAACTAACACAGCTCAGAGTAAAAGCTGATTTGGAGCCTGAGGTGTTGGTGGTGTGGGGGTTTTTTTACCAAATTTTTTCTCTTGGGTTTTAGTTTGAGCAGCTCGCACCAAGCGCAGGTGAGATTCCTGTCACCTAACTCCAGCTATCCTAAAGTTAAGTGCTCGTTTTCAGCTAATTGTCTAGACACCCTCTATCATCAACCAAGACATAGAGGCACTTCAGGAGTGATTAATCCCATCCTAAAATAGGTGTCTAAGCTGGGATGAATTGGAAGTAGCTGTCTTCCTTCACCAAACAGCAGGTTAGACAAAGAGGAACTGAAGACAGCTGAGATGGGCCCCCTCTTCTCTCTCTGTGAATTTAGCATATGAGTCACATTTTTCAGTACTTGTGGGATAGTTTGACCATGTGAAATAGGTGCTGGTATCAAATCCACCAGGTTCAAGAGTGCAAAAGGCAGAAAGTAATGTTCCACTGGGGCTGTGCATGAGCAGCCTGTGCTTTGTTGGGGTTTCTCAGATGGTAGCTGAAAAAACAAAAGCTGGTGCATAAAGCACTGCTCACATTCCAGGCTAGCATCAGCCTGGAGATCAGCAGCCACCCTCAGGGAAGGCTCCACTTGGTTACTGTCCTGGGCTGGCTATATGATGCTTTTCTCCCAAATTTGCCCTAAACCAGGACAGTGACTCCTCTGTACAAACAATGTCACAGTGACACTTCACAGCTGTCCTCTCACTTTCTCTTTTGCTTTCTGAAACATAAATGTTCTAACTGAAAAACAAATTAAGCACACAGTGTGTGTGCAACATAACTCAAAAGTAACTGGAATGGAAAGCATTTCAAGCTGGCAGAAATATTAGATGAGTTTAATACCATATAAAAGGTTTTCTCAATAAAATTCAGAATTCATATCCATTAGAACATTAATGCAGGTTGAAACTTTCCTCAATAAAGAGTACTTAGTAACACTTTTACAGTAGGAATCCTGTGCAGGAATTTTTATTCCCATGTATTTTTTTGTGAAATGAAGTGAATATGCCATTTGACATTAAATTTTGCAAAAATGTTTCTATTTTGAGGTATGCTTTATACTATTTTGAGGTATACAGAAACAAACCAACTGAAGGCAGTTAATATACTTTAATTTGCTTTTCCAGAACTAAGGTTCTGCTGAATGTTTTCAATAATTGGACAATAATATTTTTCAGACGACAGTGAACCCTTCACTGAGAAAGTGTGAACAAAACAGCCACTTCTGTGATGTAGGATGTCACCTCTATGAAAATTTGATAAACAATTTAAAGGAATTTCAAGGTTTTGAAGCCTGCACTGATTCTGGGCTGAGATAGGACAAAATAACATCAGAGTCTCATTAAGGTCTGCCCATCTGTGAAATCTTTTCCCTGGATTTTGGTAGCAATGTAAGTATGCTAGTGGAAAAAAACCACTGAGTTTCTATGAAGCATTTTGGTTCTTGAAGTCCTCATCATTTTTTTTCTCTTCCCTTTGGTACTCTAGTTCAAGGAAAGGAATACCCAAGGACTGGAGTTTCTGCTAGATTGTTATCAGAGCTTTATCTTATTCATATTTAAAAGCATTTATACACATTATTTAAAAGCACTTATTATGCTTACATTTTACTGATGCCATCTTAACATAAGAACTGCAAATCCTTAAAATCCCCTGCTCAGTAGGCACAGAAGTCTGGGCTGCAGGACCACGTTTTTCTTGCTTGTTTTATGTTACAGTGGAAACACATTACTCAGTTAACTGCATAATTGTATGATGTGGTGCACAATGCAGCATCTTTTCTCATCTCCTTGTTCCTTCAGCTGTACAAAACAAGATGCTGTAGATGTTTCAAAGCCAGAAGATTCTTCTGGTTTTTACTTCCTTTAGGACATAACTTTTGCTAGCGTTCTGATATTTGCTATTCTTTAACTGAGGCGATTTCTCTCTCTTACCAAACTGGGACTATAAAGACATACACATCATAGCTTACATTTTCCGTCCTTTTAATAATAATAACAATAATATTAATAATAATCATAATAATTTAAAAAACCTTGTTGCAATTAGTTTTCCATTTATTATCACGGTAGGTTTTTACAAAGGAATTTCAGAAGCAGATTTCTGGAGTTCTTAATGGAGTTGAAATGATGAACATAAATCACATACCCACACACACACGGAAAACAAGGCACTGGTGAGACTGTACAAGTAATAAACGACCAAGAGGCTGTTGGGACACTAAAAACCGAGCTCCTAAAGCTGTGCCTGGTTTTGGGGCTCTGTGCTGGGCAGCCCGGCCGTGTCCCTCTTGCCATAGGTGTTGGAGCCCACGTTGGTGGGTGGGTAAAGGGCCCCGACGCTGCCGCTGGAGCGCACCAGGAAATCGGCCAAGCGCTGCGTCACGCACGTGGCCGTGTTGCATTTCCTCTTCTCCAGCTGGTGACTGCCAAGGTGAAGCAGAGAGAGCCAAGGTGAAGTCAGAGGATGAGCAATCGAGTGTGCCACTTCTCATAGTCACTTGAGCTCTGCTGATGTGGGAGTTCTTTTAATATGTGCACAAATACAGGAACGTTAGAATCTTCCCACCGCCTACTTGGTGCCTGAAAAGAATCCTTGTGCTGGGTGCTATTATCAGTTTTAATGATGGGGGTTATTCAAATGCAGAGACCTGAACAGTCATATGCCGTTTTTATTGATATCCTGCACAGCAGTTTATGACATCCAGAAAAGCTGTAATGATAGTATAGGTAAGACACTAAGTGAAAGCAATGACTAAATGTTTAACTTGCAGCTGAACTTCTAAATCTATTTAGAGCTATTGCTGATATCATGAGGATTACTAACATAATGAGGATCGCTAACATTTATTTAGTTCTCGTGTTTCCACAGAATCATATCCTGCTCTCACTGAACTGAGGGGTAATATTCCAGTCCACACCAAGTGGGTTAAACCCAAAGACTTTCTGCAGCACTTATCATGAGAGGTAGCAGGCATTTCCAGCTTCTGCCAACTTCAGTACCACTTAGGATGGTCTGTAGCTCACTTAGCTCTGACTAAACAGAGGTTTCATCTACTGAAAAACTGCCACATCTTTTTTGGAGCACCAGCAACTTGAAAGTTCTGTTGCAGTGAGAGAGAATCCTTTGCTGAATGATACTTTAAAAAGAGTGTCCAAGAGTGAAGAATCCATATCTAAAAGTAACATTTTATGATCTGAACCAACATACCATTTACAGAACTCCATGTAAAATTTATGTAGCATGAGGGGTGGTTTTTTTGTAACAGTAATAAAATGGTTAGCTTGAGAGAGCTTGGGTTCTCAAATTTTTTTCTTAGACTGCTGTGTTGTCCTTCAGACAGAAATACTTGCTTGGTGAGATTGCCTACTGGTTATTTCTTATTTTCCTGGACTTCTTCATGCTGATATGGCATGAGTTAGACACCAGTTTGTGGCTAAAATTTACTGTGAAGAGCAAAAATATCCCAGTTTCAAACTCTTAGCAGTTACCAATATATTCCTTTGCTTACTGATTATTAAATCTATCATCTAAAATGCCATATAACCTTTTGACGTTATTTGTATTGATCTAAGAATCCAAGTGGAATAGCATCTGTGAAAGGAATGTCTGTATTATACTGGTTCTTCATTAGTAGATATGCAGCAATTTTTAAGCAATTAATATTTTAAATGTGTAATTGCATTAAAAAGAAAATGGTTGGATAGGGCTTTATAGAACTTCGTCTCTGTTATAAAAATACTTCGGAAGGTATAAAAATTGTCAGATAATAGTATTTTGAAATACACATTCAAAGACAGAGGAACAAGTAACTATATATACACATATGTATTTACTGAATTCATTTATAACAGAATTGTCTCTGAAAGAAATTCACTCAAAAGCCTGACAAAACTAGATGAACTTGAAGGTCTCTTCCAACCTTGATGATTCTGTGAAAAGTAGAACAGTTCAGTGCTGCTTATCTTTTAGTACAGATTGCAAATAAATCTTGAAATGTTTTTTATTTGTTAAAAAGTTGCCTGAAATTTAATTTATCAATTTATATATAAGAATGTACTTCAGAGAAGGGAAAGTCTATCATAACCAATTTCTTCTTTTCCTTCTTCCCGTGATAAAATTAATATTTAATTCTGTGATTGAAAAATTACTTAAATTACAGAAACCATTTAAACTATAAAATAATTCCTTTCTAGCAGAGCAGTAGTATTATTAAGAAGACTATGTTTTCTTTTTTTTCCCCCTTCAGGCTTGGAAATCTGACAAATTTTTTACAAAGGAAGGCATTTGCAAAACACACCTTTCTTTTCAAGGTAATATAGTATTTGCAGCCTTTGTAATTTATGAAAGTGTCACAATTGTATTTCCAACTTTGTCCCTGGATTTCACTTTCTACCCTGAATGCTTTGATCTTTATGTTACAGAAAAGCTGATCTTTAAGATTACTGGCATCCTCTATTTAATAGAAGGATATTTTTTTTTTTTTTTTTTTTTTTTTTTTTTTTTTTTTTTTTTTTTTGGGAAAACAGCAGAAGTGAAGTCTCTCAAGTAGCAGGATATCACTGGAACAAAAAGTTTGCTTCATGATTCAATCTGATATGGCTGGAAGAAACATGGAAAAATCAATACCTTTTTGTCTTTGCTGCTGGTTGTTCTGGCATTTCCTCGCTAAGTCCTGAGAGTGTATTCTGTGACATTACAGGCAACATCCATCCTTGTCTCTTGGAAGCACCATCAGAGAGATCATCAGCCACAGACAGTAATCTTTGAACAACAATAAAACAGTGAGCTTGAATAACTCTAGTTTTTATATTATTTGAGACATGAAAGCAAAGGCAACTCATGCAATAACCTGAATACCTTTTTCCCTAAAAAGAAATAAACATGATTATTTGTTACTCACCTCTCAATAGGTGTAGATTCCAAACAGCTCAGAGTGACAGAAAGTGCAATGAAGAAAACTGACAGCTTTAGGTTGCACATCTTTCCTTCCAAACTTTCTGAAAAGAACAATGATTCCAAACTGAAAGCTAACCCAAATACTCTTCAGCATATCCTATTGCTGATGCCCAAATCAAGAGCAGCTAGTCTTTTTCTCAGGCTAGAGCAAGAAAAATGATCCCCTCAAGTTTAGTGACAAAATTCAGTTTCAGAAACACAGCTCTCAGCAGTAAATGCACATTTTCCATCCAGTAGTTAGTTTCAATCCTATCCCTTATCTCTGGCTTGCATTTCCTGACATATCCCAGTCCCAAATTCTGGTCCCCAGTGCAGTTTACTTCAAAGCTGTCTTAGCCTTTTCCTGAAAAAATGCTCTTGATTAATAATATTGTGCTTTTTTAAAAAGCACATCTGTTGCACTGCAGGTAAAGTAAGAAAAAAGGGAAATTATTTACCTTTCTGTGGTGATGGATCTAACTGGAGAAGCCAGCAAACCCTCTTGGTTAGCCAGAAGTGTTCATGCAACAATTCCACGCTGGCATCTAGCTCTGGAGTATCCTTCTCCCTCTTCCTTTGTGGCTCTTATATATCCCTGCTACCTTTCTCAGCTCTGACATCAGGCAGCACGGAGAGACTGTCATTAATTCCAGGCCCTGCAGACAGAAAGTGCCCCGCAGAGGAGCAGGGGCAGGTGGGTCATTACTGCACTAGTGCATCCCCAAATATTCACCTGGTGGATGCAGGATGCCCTGCTGAAGGTGCTGCAACAGCATGCTGCACATCAGCAATGTAGCCTTGATTTTCCAGCTCTGATCAGGTGCTGAGGTAATATTCCCTGTGGGTGTTTTTGGGGGCTAAATGAGGTAACGAAAAGTTACAGAGAAAGCCAGAGCAAATGAAACACCAGGCCACTGGTAATTGAAACACAAGGAAACATATCTCAGGAAAGATGGAAAAGTTAAAAATTGTGAAGGTTTGCTGCGGAATATAGATCAGAAAGAAAAGGTGTCTGAAGGGACTTCAGCTGTATGACGAATAAGAAAAGAGTGAAAGTTATTTAAATTGACAGCTAGAGTTCTCATTCAGGGTAACATAGAAATCATGTACATTTTTCAGTCAAGTCTAAATGTGAATGAAAATTCTGTCACTATGAATGTAAAATCTTATGTTTTACTAACACAGGTGGATTCTTTGTCATGGGTGAAAATTGAGTCAATTAATAGTTTTCAGAAGGCAAAGACTAGGATTAAAAAGCCAGGAAATGTCAGAATAAAACTACCTGTGCAAATTGATTTCTCCAGTATGCATTGAGTATGGTTCAGGAAAAAATGTACAGCTTTTATAAGATTAAATCCAGTGTTAATGAATTACCTAATTGCAGATTTCCAAGGATACAGATTAGAACCATTTACCTCTGATTGCAGTGGAAATTAGGCAAATCAATTTTTTTTCCCCCTCTGTCTCCTTAGTTTCTGCTACTACCCCAATGCCTTTGGAAAACAGATCTTTTAATTATTTATAAAGGTCAAGGTTCTGGCACAAATGCTGAGCAAAAGTTCTCAGTGATAAGAAGTTACCATGTGCATCTTTTCTACCCCCAAGAACATGAATTAGTTCAGAACTGCCTCAATGCCAAGCCCGTTGCCTTAACTGGAAACCCCCTTCTTTGTTGGTTTAGTCTGTAGTACCAGATTTTCATGGCAATGGCTCAAGTTCCAGTGTTGGCTCACTTCAGGCATCTGTGCTACTTGAGGTGAATACAGAAGGAATATTTAGCAGGGATAGTAGCTTCTTAACTTGATTACAACAGTCTGCAAATAAGACTCTAGAAAGTGACAAAATGTTTTGCTGGTTGTTGTAGATGTTGCTTGGGGTTTTTTTTGTGTGTGTTGTGGTTATTCTATTTTTTTTTTAAGGGGGTGCTATTGCTGGATATTTTTTTCTCTGTTTTTAATATATCATATACTTCTTTTCACCAGGTTCCTGTTATTCCCTCTCTGGATGGACAGCCCTGGTGTAAGAGAAGTAAGTGCATTATTTTATCTTCAGCATGACAGTAAGTTCTGTGCAACAGCTGAAACAAGTTTATCTCTCCAAAGCCTCACTACAGAATTTGACTGTGATGAAATAACATTCTGGTGTTACTTCACTGTGGCAATTTTGCTCCTCTGAAATGAAGGCATGATTAAACCCATTTTACAGAGGTGGTATTGTGCTGAGAAACAATTATACAGATTACTCTGCCTGGGGATTGACATCAGCCAATCTTCACTGCTTGGATATTGAACTTGAAAATGCCTTAGTGTGCTTTTTCCTGGGTGGAAAGAGATCCATGTGCCACTGGCACTCAGCAGTGGTCTTTATGCTCAGCCTGTGTGAGAGATGTTGTTTCAAATCCTGAAAAGCAATGGATAGATCAGTTTGTGTTTAACATTTTAAAAGACTGAACTTAAAACTCAGAACCTCTTATGTTTTAGGGCATCTAAATGAGTGGTTTCTGTATCAAGCTTGAATCAAGCCGAGAGAAATGAAATGAAATACCAATTTTCAAATAAATATTGATCCCAAATTCTAATTGCAGCTGTCCTGCAATTAGACTGAGGGGGAGCCACTACTGCTTTGAGAGGAGAAGAGAAAAGCTGCTTCTTGAGTGCATTGTAGAAATGAAAGTAGGCTCATGATGTCCCAGGAGCTCTGCCAGCCTCCTGGGCTGCACAGCATCTTGGCAGGGTCAGCAAGAGTCTATCCAGCAATTAGTCACATGTAAAATTAACAAAATTAAGGTTTTGCAGCTCCTGTTGCGAGTTCTCTTAAGCAGGAGTAGTGTTTTCCTACCCCAGCAGGAATGGAATATTAAGTTGTGGAATCTCTTTGACAGCAGAACAATTCATAACACAATTTTCAAGGCGCTGGCACTAAATACTTTGCAGTTAGTACCATTCAATGAGTGGTTGGAAAGCTATTTTTACCACTGACAAAGTTCCTTAACCTTGATCTTAGAAAAACCTTTATTCCTGTGCATGACAACATATAGGGAGCTCTCTAACATGTTGTATCAGCATAAGGAAAAAGAAAATCAAGTGTTCTCATTAAAGAAATCTGTGATCAATTCTATTCTGAGTAGTTAAATGGCGATTTTAGATATTTATACTGGTATTTAAGTCTTTATGCAAAGATTTGCCTAAAGAATTGTGCTTATAAGAGGGTTAGGTGACACCAGAGCTGAGGTTTAAAAACAATCCCGAAGACATGTTTTCCCAATTCCTATATTCCTTGTGGAAAGTGCCTACACAATGTCTGGAACTGCAAAATGCTGACCATGCTCTGCACTGGGGTGCACTGGCAGCAGAGGAGCAGGGAACCAGCCTTGTCCCAGGTGTCTGCTGCTTTCATGTCCTAGGCAGAGGGATTTGTGCATCACTGACTGTGAGGTGAATAAAGAGACCATCCCAGTGCCTGCTCCTAACACAGAAGTCTAAACCAGTCTAGCTGAGATGGTCTGTGCCTGTTTCTCCTGTTTGCCTGCAAAAGCAGCCTTGGGTGACTTGCTCAGGTGCAGATGTTTACAGCGTGGGTGTCTAAATGCAAATGAAATTAATTGCATCGGGGTGCTTCAACTCTCTTATTAGAGAGATTAAATGCTGTGTCCCTCTGTCTCACATTTATCTTTATCTTAGGCTATCCTTGGCACCTGCTGGGCAGCTGGTTCCCACTTTTAATGGCCACTTTTCTGAGTTCTACCTTTGCTTGATAATGTTAATAAGACACCTTAAGACTCTTGGTAGTGGATGTCTCCCCCATTTGTGTGTCAGAGCCACATCACCTGGTGCAGGCACTTCCCCAGCTGCTGCACACCTGTGTGAGGCAGATGTCTCCAGTAAATCACACTGCTGCTCAGCTACCAGCGACTGAATAACTCATGGATTAGTTGGCCTGCTGTATCAAAATGGAAAAAGGAAAAGTTTAGTCATTAACTTGCTATGGGCTTCTTTCGATTTTTTGAATAAACCAGAAGCAGCATTACCATCCATCAGTGTAAACACTAGCAGTAATGACACAGAGTGGTGCATGTGTCACAGCTTAAGCACAATGTTTGATGCAATTGTTTTGTGTTTATAGCAGTTTTAGTAGCCTTTCATTCCTTTTTAATTCAGCTGCAAACCAGAAGTAAAGCATAAAAAGGAGATTTCATTGATAGTATCAACACCTCTGAAAAAATCAGAGTACCCTATATGGCCAAATCTGAAATTAGAAGTCTAAATCAGGTTTTCTGCTGTCATTTTATATGTGCTAAGATAGCCAGGACTGACTATTGTGGCAACGAAAAACTATGTGGAACATCAGAGGGAGCATGAAATCACTCTTGACAATTATGATTAGAAGCCTTGATTGTTCCCTGAATTTTTACATTTGCATGGCAAAGTCTGAAAATGTTGGCTATAATGCTCTCTTTCCAGTGTTTCTTGCTTGGTGCTATGTTGTTGAATACTACACAGTTTGTACTTTCTGGACTGTGTGGAGTTGTAATTTTCTACTGGTAGCACTTAAGCTCTGTGTAACTGCTTTGTTCAAATAGTGTTTTACCAAATATGCTTTTGCTAGCACAACTTTCCTTGCTACCCCAGTTGCATGTGGGCCATTTCAGTGCTGATAAAAATGCAAAGAGCTGTTCCTGTTGATCCCAAAACTGATGTTAAACCTGAGGAAAAAATATGTAAGAAACAGCTGAGAGGTAAGAGGTGGAAAGTTAATAATTTCTCCCCCTATGGAAAAAAAAGGGGATGATTCAGAAATAAACAGTGTCCATCCATGGAGCAAATAAAAAGAAGTAATTTGGGGAGTCAACAGCATTTTAAACCAACTTTTATGATGTATTTTGTTACTCAGCTCACGCCACTGACTGAACAATGACGTGGCCTGAAAGGACTGTTACTAATTCTTGCTCTGAGAATGAGCTCAGCAGTTTGTGCTCAATCAGTGCTATAGATGGGAATCTCTCAAGCAGGAGAAATAAACTCCATGTTTAGATCAGAAAAGCCAGAACTGACAGCCCAGTGGTTGGTGAGTTATAGTTCCTAGTGCCATTGTTACTTACAGTTTATAGAGCTTTAATTACATCCAACAATTTGCCTTTGAATACAACAGAAGGTTTAACTTTTTGATTTTCTTTTTCCCTGTCCCTCCTGCAACCTGTTTCCAGAAGTTAAAAGCAAAAGCAGGAGTCCTTTTTGGTCACTCTCAAGGGCTTTAAACAGTGGTAATGGTAAATATGAATATGGAATAAAAATACTGTTCTTGCTTTCTGGCAAACTAAGTCATCCATTGCTTCCTGCTATGCTAATTCTCCTCAGTCACTTTCTGTAGCAATCAATGTACAAAAAGGTATTCAGGTTTCAAAGATATTGCTGGAATGTATACCTGCCACTGCTGCAATGGTATAGGAAGTTCCTATAACCAACCCTATGTGTTGTATTCATGCTTACTTCAAAGCAGAACAAAAAGCCTTGCTAAAAGGAAGGGCAGGGTGACTATATTGAATTATAGAATCATAGAATGGCCTGGGTTGGAAAAGATGTTAAAAATCATCCAGTTCCAATCCCCTGCCATGGGCAGGGACACCTCCCACTGTCCCAGGTAGCTCAGAGCCCCATCCAACCTGGCCTTGGACACTCCCAGATATGGGACAGCCACAGCTGCTCTGGGCACCCTGTGCCAGGGCCTCACCACCCTCACAGGGAAGAATTCCCCCCCCAATATCCCATCTAAAGCTACTCTCTGTCAGTTTGAGGGCATTCCCCCATGTCCTGTCAGTCCATACTTTTGTAAAGGGTCTCTCTCCATCTTTCTTATGGGCTCCCTTCAGGTACTGGGAAGCCTCAATTGGGCCACCCCTAAGCTGTTGAAGGACAGAATGAACTCTCCCTAAATGCTCCTGTTAGGGAAAAAGGAGAGGAATTAGGCATGTGTGGAAGTGCTGTTTCTGATTTAGTAACTGTGAGAACTCCCCACCCCAGCATTTTTTATAAAGAGCACAGACATCTGTAGAAGGTGCAGAGAGACCAGGAACCACCCTCCATGCTCCCCAGACTTATTCCACTGCAGGTGAATCACTGGTAAATACAAAGCAAATGGAATCAGTCACCTCTTAGAGAAAGTGCTGGTTTTCAGAAGAAATCTACATAGATTCATGTCAGCCCTTCATACCTGATGCAGTGCATAAGTTTTAACTAAGTTTTCTTTTAAACTATCCCACTTTTAAAAAATCAGATTTTTTTTTCTCTCTCTCTGCAAACTGCTGCAAGAGAATGACAATCTGGCTTTGTCTTGAAACACTCTGAGTCTTTTAGATGATGCTGTCTTGACAGCTCTGCTATTAATAGTGGCATTTTCTCTGCTGTTTAAAAAGGAGACCTGTGCTGAACTGAGAATCATTTTGCACTAGGAGTAGATGCAGTCTATGAGCTTACGTAGGAGAACGTACGTTGACAACACCGTGAAACATTAATTAACTTATTTATGGTGTGTCATCACACTGAGCTGCAAAAATAAGATAGCCCTTCTTCAAAAAGAAGTGCAGTAGGGCTGAATGTACAGCATGCTTGAATCATTGTATGTGTGAGTGCGAGACCTGACCTTTTCATTCCACTTGGAGTGAGAAAAGACTTTGATGAGCACAAGGAACATGAATAAGTACAGGAAACTGTCTTTCTACTGTAAGAAGTCATTAAAAATTCATTAGAAGTTCAGCATACGCATCTGAAAACATTTAGTGGATTTTTGGTCTGTTTTGGTAATGTCTTTTACACCAAATATTGCTGTTTCCTTCCATTAAGCAGCAAATCTACTTTTGGCTGAGCTCATCCTTGATAACAGAATTCAGGAACGGTGTGAAAAAGTCAGTACTTAAATGTGAGCTCCTACAAATAATTTAGGAGCTACAAGTGACATGACTAGTCCAAAAGGTGGTGGTTTTTGCAATAAATTGTTATTGAGCCAAACCCCCAGTGGAAAATGGAAAGCACGGCATTATTGAGAGGAGGAAACAGTGAGGCTCTGGAACCTTTCAGTCATTAACATTAAAATAATTTCATATTAACTCATTGTGCCAATGAATGATAAAATTTCAATGGGAAAAAGTTGGAAAGCCACCTTATGAAAGCATTTGGTTCAGAAAAGAGCCTTGTGCAGAGCAGCAGAGAGGCACAGACTTGAGGAGAAGTGTCTTTAAAATCTGTAGGTGTTGAATACCTACTGTATATTTATAATGGGTATCTTGAATTCTGCTTTTGATTTCGGAGTATTTTCTGTTACATAAATTACTGTCTGCATAGGTAGTATTTTTTATTATTATTGTTTTTCTTGATTTGCAGGATTCCTACACATTTCCAGTCTGGCAAGTGACCATGATTCTAGTGACTGTAGGCTTGATTTTGTTAGTTTTCACAGAGTCCCCATGGGCTGCAAATGGCTCTTTTCATTTTGGAGAGCCATGGCATTCCCACATACTTATTGGAATTGTATTCATGCTTAGTGGTATTGTGTTTAAAAACAAGCAGTGTTGGCAATGTCTTATATAATTCCATGTCAACGGAACATTTCGTACCACTTCATGTAAATGAGGGGTTAACACATTCTTAAACTATTTTTTAGGATGTTGTCATAAGCAGGCATAATCTTCATGGTGCTATGGATCACTACAGCCCACTGCTTTAAGTCATTTATCATCCTGCTGCCTTTTAAAATGCTCATAACAATTTGTAGAAGTTAAAAAAGCCACTGTTGAAAGAACCGTAGAAATTATCACCATAGAGGTATTTTTAATCAGAAACTCTTAAAGCTACACTGTTATTTGAAGTCAGCATTTTAATTTTCACTGCCAAAAGAAGATGTGTATTTCATGCAACTTTAACCTTTCTGAGAAAGAGCATCTCTCTCAGGGGCTCCTATGGAAATTTCCCATGTTCTAAAAATGAGATGTTTGTAGCTAGGAAGCCATGCTCACAGGTGCATGCCTTGCTATGTGCCTGATTTCCCAAAAATCCTGGAGCTTCCACTCAGATGTTTCACACCTTTTAGGAGCTAAATAAAGTGTACCCAGAAAGGCCAGGAGTATCACCTTTACCCATCTAGCCTGATGGTATCTCTGCAAACAAAGCACATTATCACACACCAGAAACCTTGTGCACTTGATGGATAGTGAAAGTGAAATGCTATCAGGTTACATAAACCACTGATTGATGAATCACAGGTAATGTCATTTTTTTTCAGAGGAAAAGACTCCAGAGGGGCTCTGAAGCTTTGAACTGCCAGTCAACCTGCAGTTTGTTCCTTTAACTTTTCTCAGGGTATGTTGCTGAGACAATTTGCCTCATTAGTGGAAAGATGACGACCTGATCACACAACAAATCCCTTTCTACTTTAACTAGGAAGTACTGCCCAAAAGTATATAATTAGGTTTTCAACATTCTGAAAAGCTGTTTTGACAATTGAAACATTTATGTTTCCTAACATTTAAAACCAGAAGTTTGTACAACAGAATATTTTCCAGACTTGCCGCAAATTTTATGAAGAATAAAGAATTTTATGTCCTCATAAATTTTGCTGGAAGGCTAGAAGGCATGAATATGCTTTGCCAAAACAAAAGCAAAGCCCTCATATCCATACAAGTGAAAATCAATGTGCTAAACTGCTTTCTTGAGGCAGAAACTGATATGACAGTATCACTTTTTAAAATAAATAACTAGTTATGAAAGCAGACAGGAATAATGTTTTGCACCTCTTCAGTATTATCTCCAAGGTAAGGGCCTGAATGCTTTCTAGAAAAGTCTGTTTATTGTTCTTGTCTTACATGGGAAAAAATTGAGGCAGTCGTGAGTTGAAGGGGATGAGCAGAGTCAATGGCAGAGTTGAGGACAGTAGACAAATCTGAATTTTTATTTAGCCTGCAGCTGATGTGAACTCTACTGAGGTGAAAGGGAAGGAAATCTTACTGGGTGGTCAAAGTAAATCTGAGTTCAGACTCAAAATGGGCAGAAAGTTTTGTGCCTGTCCATGTTTCTGCATATACAGGGGTAAACATCACCCTACTTTTTTTACTAAATGCAGATGGATGCTTTTCTACCTGGTTTGAGTAGATCAAGGTCTTACCTCCGAGTCTCTTCACCAGTCACTACAATGAGACCTTTGGCTCCTCTTGACTACCTTGGTTTGGTATAAACACTGCCTATATAAATGCATTTTTGATTAATAGACAATCAGTTAAATTATTATATCTTTCCTTATTTCTCATCCTTCTTCTATTTCTTTTGAGAAAGTAGGCTCCCAAAATATCTTGAGCAGGGATTTTTTTTCATTTATTCAGATGCTGGAACCCCTACGAGCGGGTGAAAGGAGTGAAAATGTTGTGAAAGAGTTTTTGTTGTGAGGTTCCTAGGCTCAGTTGTGCTGGTCTGCTCAAAGGCTGAAGTTTGCAGTGAAGCTTTTGGAGTGTGTACCCAGGTGAGGACACAGCCCTGAGAAGCAAATTCTGTGTTGTCCTTGCGAGAAATTCTCCCTGTTAACTTCCTTTGGGCTGGGAGGTGCATTCAGCTATCCCAGCTCTGCACTGCCAGAGAAGCAGATCTCAGCAGATACTTCTGAGAAATAAAATGGTGTTAAACACTGCCCTGAATCCAGCTCTGAACTGATGGGGGAAATGATGGTGAACCTACTCTGTGTCATGATATCCTGATCTGGTTTGCCGTGCCACGTTCTGTGGGATGTGCAGCCCATGGATGCTGTAGTCCTGTGGAGATACAGCTCACATTCCCAGCTTTTCATGGATTAGAAGTGGTTGCTTACAACTGCACTGTTGGGAAAGAGCTCCTTGGTCCTTAATGGTTTTAAAATAATGTGTTGTGTTTAGAGTGAGGGCAGAAATGTCTTCTGTGTTTTTGGTAGGTAAATCATCATGACATATAACATTTAGACTAGGACTGATAATTGTACTCTGCATTTTTCACTGAGAACTCTTACTGATTTCCATAAAACATTGCTTATCCATTTGAATTCCCTGTGAGTTTGCACAAGCAGCTGTAAGTGGGTCCTGAGCTTAGGGTGGGAGATGCTGGCTGACAGGAATTTTGTTCCTTGGCCAAGGTGAGTAGATGTAGAATTACATAAAGAGAGATAACCAGGACAGGTGCCAGCTGACCTGATCTTTATCTGTCTAAAAATTAGTTATCCAGACTAAGCTAAGCTCTTGAGACTTCCAAATCAAAGGGAAGAAAAAAGCACCTCCAGAGCACCTCCTCATTCTTCCTCCCACTTATTTTAGACGGCTGTCTTAAAATGGGGTAAATTACTCTCTGGAAATATCTGACTCCAATGCCTATTGTGAGACTTTGGATGACGATCTTCAACACAACTCCTTGCTAAGAATAGGTTATACCTGATGCTGTACTTGATGTTCTTGGGGTATGTTCCTTATAATGAAGCATTTGAATGATTAGAGCTACCCCTCAAACAAAACCTCTCCAGACAGGAAAAAATACTTGTGGTCTCTCAGTTGCTCGAACATAAGGTTTATAATGCAGGAAATTGTGAACTTAGTGAGAATATGGCCTTTGGCAGAAATCCCACAGTGAAGAAGGGAATTCTGTATGCTAAGACATCCTAAACTCTCTATAATGCTTTATTACCCATGAAGTAATCACAACCAAGAACAATGCTGAATTCCCTATGTATTGGATTTTACATACATTTACTGAATATTAAACTGTGCATTTATGAGCATATGGAAACTTCACATCCCTACTCCTTTCTTCTTGGAGAGGTATTTAATATGTACCTATTGCTGATTATAAATCACTTAAACTGCCTCTTAAAATAACCCCTGGGTTAATTTTTCTGCCATGGAGATAAGTATTTAAAGGAAATTTTAAAGTGCATACTACAAGGCTGTGTTTATTTGATTGGAAATTTTGATTTTAATTTTTTTTGTAATTCCTTTGTTGGGTCTGAATCTTCAACCTTTCTTGCCCTGAGCTGAAATTATTGTTGAGCAAAATAATGTTACAGAGACTGTAGAATTACTCAGGCCTGAATGTGATGTTACTATGATTTTCTTTTAATGTCAGTGAAGTTTACTTAATGATTATTTGTTTAATAATTAATTAAACTCCAGGACAATGGCTTTTATTTTCCCATTTTGCTTATTTCAGTGGGCAGTATCCTCACAGCTTGGACCACAGGTTTTTGTCTTACTATCTTGTCAGAGGATTTTTTAATTTCCTAAAAGTGGCAGTGGGTAAATGAAGAAAATATATAATGCAAGAAAACTACTTAAATACCTTAGGGGGAAATAAGAATTTACCTCAGGTTTTTGTTGGAGGATGAAAGGTGGAAACATACTTTTTATTTCTTCTTAAGATGTATAAGCCAAATCCCACTACAGGCAGACATCAGGTGTGATTTGGAGACCACGAGGAAGAGAAAACAGAAAGCAGTGGTAGAGCTCTAACAAAATGTGTATTTTCTGAGGAAGTATGAGGCTTTTCACATATTAGAAGCGTGGAAAGAGCTTTTTACTGGAGAGTTTTTCCCATGTGTGAGAACTGAGAAGATACTGTATCAGAAATTCTGGCTTTTGTGAATCCCAGTCCCACCCTCACCACAGGTTTTACGGACAGCATTTAGGATTTTGGTGTGCATTAGTAGTTCTTTCTGGGAGGGGGGCAAACACAAGTCCAACAAGAGATTTAAGGTCACAAATGAACCTGTCTCAGCAGGTTTCTTCAAGACTTGAAGGTGTATCTACTGATTCATAGATGAGATGTCCAATGGACTTAATTGAAGCCAAATGATCATTTCCTGTCATGTTAACTAGAACTATTTATGCTTGGTCAAATTACTCTCTGATTTGGTAATGCCCAGTGATCAGTAACCCAATCTCACTCCCCTCTTCCCTTCTGACCCCATGTCACCCTTTCCCAGAACTCCACCCAGCCTGTAAATTAACACACTTAGGGGCACTCCTAAAGTTCCTTTCCTGCCTTGGGTGCTCTCTGGATGTCTCCAATGGACAGGGGTGTCAGCACTTCATGCTCAGAGATCTGACACAGATGTAGCCCTTGGCCTTCTGAGAGCTCAGTCCATGTCTGTCACATCTGAGCACTCTAAAATGCATAGCTGAAATAATTTGGCAAAAACACAAGTTTGGCCCCATACTTGGTTAATTTTCAACAACCTGGATTTAAAGTCAAAGTTCAAGTGTGTCATATCAGTGATTGCTTGCAGAAACCTTTTCAAAACTGTAAGTACCTAATTGTTTTGCCATGAGAATATTTTCCATTGTCTCAGTCTAAAATTAGTGTAATTGCATTTGAGTAACAGTTTGAACTGTACCTAGCAAAACAAGATTTCAAAAAGCTTTTTGCAACCAGAAAAATAAATTAGTTTAAAATTCTGACACCATAATTGCTTTCTGAACCGTTATGTTTTGTGATTTTTAACCCTGTAAACAAAATAAAGATGTGGCAATTTATCTGTATGACTAAGCTGAGCTAAATGGAAGATGAATTTTACTTTGAAAGTAGCATGTCCTCTTGGGGCTTAGTCAAGGCAACTTGTAAAACATTCCATCATCAACTTTAAATCCAGATATTTGGGTGCTTTTGTTCTTTTTATTAGTTAGCTAGAGTGATGATGCCTTGTGAAGGCTGACCTGGAACAGACACTAGACAGAGCTAAAGAATAAAGCAGGGATTTGTTAAAAGGATTTCCTCCATGGATCCACCTTGGGCAGCACAAGAGCCCAGCCAGGGCTGCACCCAAGATGAACCAAAATGGGCACAAAATGGACACCGGGCACGGGCTCTGTCACTTTTATCAGTTCTGCTCCATTTGCATCTTGGAGTTCATTGTCCAATTCCAGCTTTAGGTTATGGAGTCCCATCCTTCTTGTTTTTCTCTCTTCAGTCCACGTTGTTTGTGCTCTTGGGCCTGAGATTTGGATCATTTGTCCTTGGTCCCCTTCTAGAGAAGGAATTGTTTTGTCTCCCTGCTCTGTGCAGAGAGCTCACCATCCCCTAATATGAAGCCCAGACCCACACACTAAAGCAGCACAGAATCTGAAACATATAAAAGCTAAAACCTGAGGCATCAGTGAAATGTGATTTAATGTGGTGGGTTGGTGTGGGACAGATGGCTCTGAAGTGATGTCTCAGTGCCTGCCTGCTGCTGCCAGCTGCACCAAACAAACCTGCTTTGGTCCAGACAGGAAGGATCAGCTTTGGTTTTAAGCCAGCCTTGTTCAGACCAGGTTACACCAGCTCTGTGTGTCCTACAGGTTCTTTGAACTGGCCCCACTGTGAGAAATCCCTGTGCACTGTCAAGTGGGTGTCTTCTGATCACTTGTCTGTCCTTCTGGCTGCCCCTGGAGATTTAGTCAGACCGTGGAGATGACTGGAAGAGGCAGTAGTGGTGCCATTGCCAACTCCCTAGCCTGCCAGAAATATGTCACCGACTCAGAGCAGAAGTGGAGGGAGGAATTTTCCTGCCCTCTTCCCTGAAATTTCAGTGAGCATTGCAGGCTTATGGGTGGGATTCAAGTGCAGGTGTTTACATGATAGCTGGTGGGTCAGTAAGAACCCGAGGGGAAACTTTTGCACAGCTCTTTTAATATAACAGTATTTTAATATAGCTATATTTCAGCCTGTTTGATGAGCTAAAGAGGTTTGCAGATGAGTCTGAAGAGCCCAAGAGTGTAAATAAGGTACACAAGAGAAATGTACAGTGGAGAACAGGTAGATAGGAGAAGGGAGTGGGAGCACACTTGGTTCATCTTTAGGCACAGAAATGGTAATTTAAATTCTAACCTGGACTTAAAGTGTGGTGTGAATGCACCTGAGCTGAGTGAATTATGCACCTGGGTCTTTCTGATAATTAAGGCTGTTAGTCTGTGCTGGCGTCAGTAACATTTGACCACAAAATATTATAAAGCTGGAGAAAGTAATTTCAGAAACAGAGCTGGAAATAATGATTCTGTCTACTTTGTTATTCAATTAATAATCTTAATAATCTTCCCAGTAAAGAAATGATTGAACTGCTTTTTTTTTTCTGGATCAAAATCTATGCTCTGAGGGAAGGTATGAATAATTAAAGGCAAACAATGCTGTTTTGTCTCCTGTAATTGCATGAGGAGCAGTGTGATGTGTCTGATTCCCCAAGTCAAATGGTCACAGGCTGCTGTCTGGTATCTGGTAGCACCAGAAGAGAAATCCTGCTATTAGCCAGATGATGTTCCCTGTGTGTGATATGAAATGATGAAATGCAGGGACTGCTACAGTAAAGGGAAGAATCCCATTGCCAGCTCCTAGAAGAGGACAGATAAAGGGCACTGCTGTTATGTTTTGGTATTGCTGGTGGGCTTCAGATGAAAGCAGTATTTAGATAAGGCATAAACGATTCCCTGGGATATAAATTTTATTNAAAAAAAAAAAAAAAGGCAATGCGAGCACAGTTTAGTGCTGTGGTTGAACACAGTTTGTAGAAATATCTGTGAGCAAAGCAGAAATAAAAACTCTGTATCTATCATAGCTCATGGCCTGAGTGCTGACCACCTGCAGTCAATTGTGAAGTATTTCCAGGGATGCTGTAATAATGCATTCTGCTTTTAAAAACTGGAAGTGAGAAGGTAGCTATAGAAGGAGTTAATGCCTGTGAATTTGCCAGGAATCAAGTTAGTTACGAAAAACATTTGAGAGGATTAACATTGCTGTAGAAATGGATGTTTGAAGAGATTGACCAGGAGGGTGCCGAGTTGAAGAATTTGAAAGGCAGTGGAGTCCTATTGGTGGGCTGTCAAGCTTGCTCCCCAGCCTGGATCCATGAAGGGGGGAGCACAGAGCAGAGCAGGTGCTGCAGGATCCCTTGGAAAGTGTATCCCAGACAAAAAAAGAGGAAATTCACCTGTGTCCATCCTGCCTATCAGGTAAGGCTCTGACTTGCCCTGGTTTTCTTCAGCTTACTCCATCAGGCCTCAGGGAAATGTAGGGCATAACTTTATTTAATGGAGTCTTTCTAGGAGAAATGAGAGCTGTTTAGTTCACTGTGCAGACCCTCAGATGTGTTGGGGCTGTCACAGGTAAGTATATCCAAGTCCCTGGAATATATTGCTCCTTCTTTGAACACATTTTTGGAATAGATGTAAAATGTTAAGAAAGCAGGCAGCTCAGCACTATGGGACACTCTAATCACCAAGTGGACATGGAGATAAGTAAAAGTAAGCAGACAAATAAAGAGGAATATTTTTGAAAATCTTGGGAGGGGAAGGAGAATGGAGTCTGTTTTATGTCCATTTAGAACTTGAGTTGGTCTGGTGGTTTTCATTTTATATTGTTTTCCTCTAATTTTAATGCCAAGAAATTAATGTCTCTATTCTAATCAAGTTACTTCATTTAGAATAAATCCACCAGCTTGTAGACTTTGTTGCAATCCAGTTTGCAATTATTTAAGGAAAATGCTAAACTATCAAATCTCTTAGAAGGAATATCATATTTTTTGCAAACGTGGAACAAAACCTTTTCTTCTTTTCTCTCATCTTTTTCAATACTGTAATGGGATGGCTGACAGACTCAGAAACAGACATCATTATCAATTAAAAAAGGCAGCATGAAGGAGCCTGAGAAGCCACGTGCAGAGGACAAATTCTGCTGCATTTCCAAGCTGAAGGTATAGCATATTTTTTATTATTATTACTATTACTATTACTATTATTATTACTATTATTATTAGCATTATCATTATTACTATTATTACTATTATTATCAATAAGTTAACAATATTATTAATAGTACAATATAATAATAACAATAACAATAACAGTAACAATAATGCAAAATATTTTAGTGATTTTGTAGGAACACACAACTGTAATTATTGCATTTACAGTATTTTGGTAGAAGTTACAGCCTAGATTAAATGAATGGATAAGCTGTTCTTTTTTACCCTTAATCCCCTAACCAAGGTCAAAAAAGTTTGTAAAGAAGCTGTGTTGGTTTTTGCTGTCCCTGAACTTTACACTCTGTGATACGTTGGAGTATTGATTGATTGCTGCTTTGCAGCTCCACCCCTGACTTTGTTAATCCCCCCAGTCCAACATGTTTACCCTTCCTTCTTAAAGCTGTGAAATGAGCTTTACTGACTGGGATGTGGCAGTAAAAATTGGCTGTTGGTCTTGAATAGTAATTCAAGTTGTCAAGAAATGCTGGAAAATCTTATAAAATAGATTTTTTAAAAATAGTATTTAAAACCCCCAAATACATTTCTTTTGCTTCTTAGCTTTTGCAGCAGATGTGTTTAAAAATAATACTGATTTCATTTCATAAATGCTGTTTCTAAAGAAGCCTGAAGTTAAAAGGATTTGAATACTACTGCACTCATTAATTTTAACTTTTTAACTGTTAGTTGCTACTAATTGTCTTGTAAAAAGGACATGTTCTGCAAGAAATTTGTCATTGGGATGAAAAGAGGGTGGGAAGGGCCTGCAGATGGCAACCTTGCAGCAGGCACACGCTGCCTTGGCTGGGCAAATGGGGCTTCTGGAGACAGTCTTGGGCAATGAGAGAAGATGAAGGAAGAAGAAAGGGTTGTGTGGGGGTTTTTTTGTTTGGTTTTGGTTTTTTTGGGGGGGTTTTGGTGGTGTTTGTGGTTTTTTTTTGTTTGTTTGGTTTTTTGTTTTCAGTTTTTTTGTTTGGTTTTTGGTTTTTTGTTTGGTTTTGATTTTTTGGTGTCTTTTTTAATTGTTTGTTTGTTTAGCGAAGCCATAACTCTAGGAAAGAATAGATGATGGGATTTACACACACATCAGTGGAACAGAACTGCTCAATTTTTTAAGCTGGAAGCACACCTTCACTGGAGGAAATAACCATGGAATATTCATAAATATGTAATTTTGAATTGTTTATGCATTCTTTTCTTCCCTTCCTAGGTATTTCTGCTGGCACTGTCACTTGCATTCCTTGGGAAAACAATGTCTGGTGCTTACATGAACAGCATGTACACACAGATAGAGAAACAATTTAATATCCCAGCTTCTTTAGTGGGCATCATTAATGGAAGCTTTGAAATTGGTAATCTCTCATTTCAATATTTCTGATTCTTTGAAAATGTAATATGTGGTCTGAGCATGTATTAGTGACTCTCATTTGCACTCAGTTATTGAATGTTACAATAGTGGCCAACTCTGTCATTCTTTTGAGCTGATATGTAACCATTTCATGTCTTGGAAATGAATAGGAGCACTTGAATGGGCAAATTTAGGTTTAAAAACTGGTTCAGCTAATTTCTGCACTATAATATGATATGACAGAGCAACTAACAAAATAGAACTAATTTATGATATGTGTATTGAATATTTCTGAAGAAAACAAAGAAAACCAACTGTGTAAACTTTGTTTGAATTTAAGGTCATATTTTGCATATTGAGTACACCTTTATAGAGAATAAATTTCCCACAACTTTGCATAGAGATGAGGCCCAGGGACTGTAGAAGAATAGCTGTTTTAGGAAGTTATTCCCCTAGGGTACTTTATTTTGAAATGTGTAAGGAAATACAGAAGTTGCTCAGTCAATATGCATATTTTGCAGTTCCTTTAATTAAACTTGGTTGGAGTGGACTGTGAATCCTTACCTAAACTCAACAATATTTTAAGGTTTCACACCTGTACAACTGTACCTGCAAAGAAAATTTCCAGTTTTACTTGTAGTGCCCCTTAGCTTGCCTGTCAGTAAGTTTTATTGTCCAGTGATAAATTTAAATGTCCATTTTTAAGTGTCATTCAAGCCACTGGCTCAATACAGCCTGCTTAGAAATTATACATCAAAAGGACATTATTTTCTTTCAGAGCGTAATGCTCGTCACTCAGAGACATGATTTTGTTCTTCTGACAAGAAGATCATAAAATGAGTAGGTGTACAATTATTAAATTGCTATTTTTATAGGGCCTGATTCATGAAGCTTGATTCTTTTCTTAGTTGCATAGCAATAAATGGGGAAAAACAACTGATTCTAAGTGAAAGTGGAGGAGAGGAAAATGAAAATTTTTAGTACAGTTTTGTTTTTAAATGGTACTAGGTATAAAAACCTGTATTTTTAAAAAAAATCTTAAACAATTACTGAAATTAATATTAAATTTTTGGGGTTTTTTTTGTTTGTATGTTTTTAAAATTATGATTGTCCTCTTGTATTTGTTATTTTCACAACAAAAACTCTATGATATACGCTTCTGGGAAGTGTATCCAGGGAAATGTATTTCCCTACACATTACAAAATAAAGTACCCTAGGGGAATAATTTCCTAAAACAGATCTTACTCTGCAGTCTCTGGGCCTGATCTCTATGCAAAGTAGCGGGAAATTTCTCCTCTATAAGGGTGCACTCAAAAATCTCTCTCACTGTGATCTCTTTTCCATTCTGCCTTTTATCCTCACGTTCTTTTCATGCCATGTAACTCCTCCAAAAAAGGCACATACAAAGCAGGGAATTACTGCACTGTGTAGGCAGTTCCCTGTCTAGTGGCACTTTACCCAAGACAAAGAAAGAAGCAGAAGCTGAGCTCACCAGACGTGCTGAGATGTTTGTAAATCCTGAGCCAGGTTCTCTCTGCAGGTAACCTGCTGTTGATAGCCTTCGTGAGCTACTTCGGGGCAAAGCTTCACAGACCCAGGATCATCGCTCTGGGCTGCACAATTCTCTCCTTTGGATGTCTTTTGATATCCCTTCCTCATTTTCTCTTTGGAAGGTGAGCGTTTTGCCGAACTGAGGGCAGCCTGTGTGACCCTTGCGTTAACCCGTCCATCCTTCCCCTGGCTGGTGGGGACAGACACTGCTGAGCACGGGGTCATGATCAGTGACATGTGACACATGATCAGTGCACAGCAGCTTCTGGGGTTTGCTCCTGGCATGGCTTCAAAAGTCAGCCCTCCCCTCCTGAGGAGTCACCCCTCTGCTGGGCACCTTCCCCTGCCGTCACCTTCATCCTTTTGCTCCCCCTCGCACGGGCTCTCCTAGGCAGCAGTGGGCTGTGAGACTGTCACTTTGCACTGCTTTCATCTGCTCTTATCTGCTCACATGGGCAGCAGAAGGGCATTTTCACAGGTCTCTTGGTCTGGAACCTGGATGGCAGATCATCAGTGTGTTGGCAAGGCCTGTGCTGACCATAATGATTCTTCAACTCTTTTTAAATGATTATTTTGCTTGGCTTAAAAAAGTAATAATGTAAGCTTGTGTAGGTTTTATTCAGCAAGGTATTTTTTGATCCTTCAATCTTGTTGTATCCGTGTGGAATGGCTCTGACAGCCTTGGCAGCACCCTCTGTTCAGTTAATTTTTACATGGATTCTCTTCTTTCTACAGCTACACACTCTTCTTATAGGTAGCTCCTTTACTCCAATACAGACAAATGAGATGGTTCTCATGAGTGTCTTCTTGACCTGTACATGCTTTCCTGTGTTTCCAACAGGTATCATATTGAAAGCAGCATTTCCCAACGGGAAAATTTTTCAGTGATGCCTCTATGCCTTGTCAATCAAAACTTGTCCTCTTTGTCTGCAGAGGAACCATCAACAGGTGGGACTTTTCCTATGTCTGTTAGTATTTTTTTCTGTGTCTATAGTGTCTAAGTAAATAGATTTTTATTTTTATTAACAATCACTTCAGGGCTCTGCTTTTGATCACTACTTTTTCAAGGCCTGGCAACTAGAGGTTAGGAAACTTCCTGGCCTTTGTGTTCCTTTGGTCTGTGACTCCAGAGCTTAAACATTTCTTTCATGCAGTTTTCACATTATCCAGGCAGTCCAATTAAATCCCTGGCAGTCCACTTTGGGATAGTATAACACCAGGTTGTTCTACAAACATTCCTCTTTTTAACTTGAAATTCTATGATACCATGAGGAGGTGGGAAGCATATTTCAGCAATGGCTAAGAGGCGTAAGGATGGTTTCTTGTTGTGCCATGTGGGAAATAAAAGAATGAGAAATAGAGCTAGAACTAAAATATAGACATAAATTTTTGCACCTTTGCGAGAAGAAGTTGTGAAATCTGCACACCTAACAGCACTTGAAGTTAACCTTTCACATGAAGATTTCAGATACATTCTGAACTTCTCCCCATTTTATAAATGCAAAAACTAAATTTATAGAAAGGTAAATAATTTTCAGCTAAATGATGTACAGCCACTCAATATGCACATAGAACCCACAGATCCTCATGCCTATGAATATATTTGGGCAAGGTGACTGTTCCTTTATTAGTTTATGGACAAGCAAGAGTGTGATATTCATATATGTGAGTCCATTTCCTGTGTGAAGTGCAAACTGGACTGAATTTAACCACATCTGCATGTGGGTTGCTTCACCTGTGTTTGCTGACAGCAATCTGACATTGAAACAGGACTTTCATCTGTGGTCAGTCACCCAGAAAGGCAGCAGCTGCTGCTAACAAAGTTGTTTTTTATTGGTTAATGAATCTGCACTGAGAAATCTCAGCATGACAAAGTGGGAGAGAGCAGTGGAATCTGAAGCAGACTATGGGATGAAGAAGTCCCAGTTCAAGGAGAGAAAGGAAGTAAAAACATATTGTGACCAGTTATTTATCCCTTTTGTTTTTTTGTAGGACAGGCCTACCTTCCAAAGCTTAAGCTATTGGTCAATTCTTTGTCTCTAGATTTTCATTAATAGGTGGGACTAAAACATTCATTCTGACTTTTTGTTTTGTCCACAGAATGTGAAAAAGAGCCTGGGTCCTTGCTGTGGGTATTTGTGATGGTTGGAAACATAGTGCGAGGAATGGGTGAAACTCCCATCATGCCTCTAGGCATTTCCTATCTGGAGGATTTTGCCAAAACAGAGAATTCACCTTTCTATCTGGGTAAATCTACCCTGTTGTGATAACTCCCCTTCTCCAAACACACACACAAACAAAAGCAAAAGCAAGGGTTATTATGATGCCCTTCAGTCCAATAAAGGAAGACAGAAACCAGTGATTACTGCCTTATCCAAATAATAATATTGTAGAACTTGTAATTTAACCAGAGAGAAATTTGTTGGAATGAATTTTTAGGTGCAAATTCTTTTCTAGTAGAGCTGTCCTAACCATATGTAACAATTCCAAGAAGATAATTATGTCTGGGTTCTAATTTGGAATGTTTTCTCTTTTTCCTACTCTAGCATGTCTACATACAGCAACTGTAATTGGTCCCTTCCTTGGTTTATTGTTGGCTTCATTCTGTGCAGAGCTGTTTGTTGACATTGGATCAGTAGGTGCAGGTAATGGGGGAACATACAAAACATTATTCTTGAGTCTATAGTTGGCGTATTTTTCAAAACTGGAAGATGTTTCCTTGCTAAGATGAGTTAATCCTACCTGAGTTCCTTGGTGTTTCTTTTAGAATGGAAGGTCTGTGTATAATCTCCATATATGCATAAATCAATCTGCTTATAAATTGTTTGATGAAAAGTTGTGTCATCTGGCTTAACAGAGGAAAGGACTAGAATTAATTTAATACAAGCTGCTGAAATTTGCCAGAAAATTAGCAACATTAAAAAAGAAGACTGGAGAATATTCTTCTTCATGAGCCTCATTTTAGGAATCATTAAAACGCTTTTACATCAGAGATGACAAGGAAAGCCCAAAATGACAGCAAAGAATGTTTCTGAAGAGATCCAAGATGTCTGCTTTTGTGTTTTGTTATAGATGAGATAACTATAACAGCTACTGATGCCCGCTGGGTTGGAGCATGGTGGCTGGGCATTTTGATTTGTGCACTGCTGAATCTTCTTGTGGGAATACCATTTTGGTTTTTGCCCAAGTCACTTGTGAAGGAAGGTGAAACCAATGACCCCGAAGAGACAAGTGAAAAAAGTGCAGCACCATTGCAAGAAAATGATAAAAACGAAACCAAACAGACTATGTATGAAATTGCTAAAGGCAAGTTATATTGCATTTTATTTCCTTCTTACTTTAGTCCTAGGGTGTGAACTCTGTGTACTTGTATAATTAAAGGTGGGTCCAAGATATGCAATTCCTACTCTGTTTTGATGTCTTTGTAGTTCAAAAGATTTGTGCAGGAATTTAGAATGGCTCCTTGCAGAGGAAGAAAGCTGATTTCACAAATCTAGGATCTGGAGCCTTCCTTTTCCCCTCCTGCATTTCAGGTGCATGTAGATCTTTTCTTCCCATGAGAGGGTTAAAGCACTGAAATCTGGTTAGGAATACTACAGCTCACTAATGAATTGCAGATATTGGTTTCTTGCACCCCCCACGTTCAGTGTGCAGAAAAGCAGAAACCTAACATAAATCTTGTGCATTTCTTGAGTCCAACTGAAAGCCCTGAAAGGGAGTTGACAGGTGCTTAAGTGTCTCATAAACACTTAATTACTGTTGAACAAAGATGTATTCGACTCACATTTATTCACATTACCACTGGCAGCTTTCCCATCTATGGTCTTTCAAATCAAATCAAAAATTTCCTTAAGAAGCTCTGATTAAAAATGCCACTGCATCTGTAAATAATGCAGCCTATTTATAGTGTTTCTAATATTTGACTAATTTTTGAAAGATTTGCATACAGATCTTCTTCTAATAAGGCTACCTTTGGAAGATATACACCCATCCTAAGAGGTGCCCACTTTCAGTGAGGCCCAGTCATTATTTTGTAGATGATTATGTTTATCTGCAGAGTTTCTTGACAGTAGCTCAGCACATGATTAACAGAGAACATTAGACAAAGGGGACTTGTGGGGCTTTTTTTACAATTCAAATCCTGACTTGAGGGGCCTTACTCAGAGAAAACACCTGTGTAAATTAGTTTCTTGGATGCTTACTTGCCTGAAAACTGTCTGACACAGATTTTGAGAGGATGGTGGGAATTTTGATATGCTTTGGATAAAGCATCACACTAACTCAAGGCATTATTTCGTTCCAGATTTCATCCCCTTCCTCAAGGCTCTGCTTCACAACCCTGTGTACATGTTATTTATATGCATAACTGTGTTACAGTTCAGTGCCTTCGATGGCATGATATCCTTCATGCCCAAATATCTGGAACAGCAGTTTGGAAAATCTGCATCAGATGCCATCTTTTTAATTGGTATGTTTGCATTTTTCTTTGCTCTGTTCTATCAATTAGTGATGTCTCTATCCAAATTATCTGTATTTTTATATATAACATATGGTCATGTGTATTTGCATATACATACAGAGGTTAAATGCCTACAGGTGAGGAATATCAGATTACAAAGCATTTCTAAATGTCAATGCATTTTCTGCTAAACACCTAATTTTTTGTGCAGAGTTTTATAATCCAATTCCCAGCTTTTCAATTGGCTTAGAAAATTCAGCTGATATGAAACTAAGCCATGTGGTGTTTGTGTAAAACCACTTCCAACGTCTTTCAGTCAGAATTTGCTTCTTTTAAGCATCAATCAGCAAAGAAGTGAGAAAGCACATTCCGTAATCTCATCTCAAAACTGAAAGTCTGTTCCTCTTTTCTGTCGTGCTTAGAGTGCATTAAGATGTATCTTAATTAAGATGTGCAGTAGCTTATCTTTCTGTTGAGTTTCTCAGTCAGCTGGAGAGGCTGGATTGAAACTTTTCTGGTTTTTTTTTTTTTTTTTTTTTTTTTTTTTTTTTTTTTTTTTTTTTTTTTTTTTTTTTTTTTTTTTTTTTTGTTTTNGTTTTTAATGTGCATGTGTTGGACCCAGAGCACAACTCTAGATTGCTATTTTCCAATTTATAATTTCAGTCCTTCCCTGTAGCTCACTCCCCAAGCAGTTCTCACCTGCTGTTGACTTTGGCAGAGGTTTTGGGTGTGAAAGGAGATTAGCAGAGACCCATTTCTGATTGCAGTTAAATTATTCAGTCACAGGCACTCTTTGAGTCTTTGCCAAACACAGCCTGCCCTCACAGCAGCTATAGCAGCTACTTCTCTAGCTGCCTTGTAGCAGAGTAGCTTTGATGGTCTCCTTTATTTTAACATGGAAGTTTCACTTGTTTAAATAGGTGTTTACAACTTGCCAGTTCTATGTGTTGGGTATTTTTCTGGCGGCTTATTCATGAAGAAATTCAAGATAAACATCTATCAGGCTGCCAACATAGCGTTTTGGGTGTCTCTGCTGGAATACCTTCTCTACTTTGCTGCCTACTGGACTGTCTGTGATACCTCACCAGTTGCTGGTCTAACAGTTTCCTATCAAGGGTATGTTTTTTGGGACTCAAGAGGATTTCCTTCTGTTGGGGATGAGTAATGAGGCTGTTGGCTCTCACAATTGAGGAGTGGTGTTGCTGCAGTGTGCTCCCCTCCCAGCATTGCTGTATTCCTGGCAGTCCATTTGGGGAGGGGCAGGCTGGTCCCTAGAGACATGGCATGGCCACTCCTGACCTCCAGTCAGGGCACAAGGAAGCAGCCAACACCACTGGACAGCGATGAAGAGTTATCAGACAGACTTTGGGAGGGGTTGAGGTTGGATGTTCCAACACCAAGGGTATAAAAGGCACAGCAGCCACCTTGTTGAGGAGGCAGCCACGAGGGCAGCTCCCAAGCCTGTTTTTCCTTATTTAGTCCTTTTGCTGTATTTTTGTTAAGGTTTAATAAACCTTTTAAATTTTTAAAGTGAGCAGTCGTTTCTCGCAAGCCTTGAGACACCAGGATGCTTTTTCTTGTCAATAATCAGCCAGGAGCTCCATTTCAGTTCCCTATTCTAAATTCTCTAGGCTTTTTGCTTGCATTAGACATTAGGTCTGTTATCCCTGTTTCAAGCAACAAAAGTGTATTAAAAAAAAAAACCATGTCAAGACTCATGCAATTGCATGTCCGTATTAATTCTTTTACTAATACAATTAGTAAAGTCATGTAACTGCAGGTGAAAATAAAAATTGTTGGTCAAAACAGGCATACATGAGTGCAATTTCAGAGTAAGTGAGGAAAAAATCTTGATCTTGCACTGGTTTACTGGAATTTGATTACTATCAAGTTATCAGAGGATATTTTATATGCAGTGTTTTGATTTGAAGCCTGCCATTGATCATTGGAAATCATAGAATGGTTTGGGTTGGAAGGGATCTTAAAGAGCCTCTATTTCCAACCTCCTCTATTTACACCTTCCACTAGACCAGGCTGTGTTGTGTGTCTGTAAAATGGACATGGAGGTGTAGATGCAACCCTTAGGGACAATCAAGAACATACATGCCATAGATGAGAAAAATGCTGTGGGGTATGAATACCTAATTTATAATATCACTGTAATATAATACAGCTTAGTGTCCTGTAGCAAGATAGAAAGGCATGACTTCAGGGTAGGAGCATGTAGGACTGGGTCCTGATTCAACACTTGAGCTAAAATGGAATTTTAAGCATTGCAAAGGGTTACTCATTACTGAAATATTTATTCATCTTCTAAATGTGTTTCAGAATAGAGCAAGTTTCATATGCAGAAAATACTCTACTGGCTGGCTGCAACATGGATTGTGATTGCCCACTTAAAATATGGGACCCTGTTTGTGGGAGCAATGGAATCACTTACGTGTCACCTTGTCTTGCTGGGTGTAAATCCTCAAGAGGAACTGGAAGAAGTGTGGTAAAGCATACATTTTATTGTACTGTAACTGTGAAATATAGTGGATGACAAATACTTATAGGGTGGGGAATATCCATGCATATACATTTAATTGAAGATATAAGGTGAAAGATTTGAACAAATTCATTGAGTAGCACCAGAAATTTCAAACTGCATATGAAAATTAGTTTAAGTTGAAATTAAAAAATATAATGAAGAATTCTTGTCTACTAAGAACTAAAGTAATATTAAATGCTTAACATGCAGTGAGAAATTATTCTGAAGATGTTGCCAATTGGAAACCCTAGTGCCCAAGAACATTTAAGCCAGAATGAAAGTCTATAGCATGGACTTAATAATTTGTTTTACTCTGTAGATTTAAACACGTAACCAGGTGTTACAGAACTTTTATCCCCAAATGCAGGGGATGGCTGGACCTGTGCCTGGCAGGCTGGGAGAGAGGCCACAGGGCAGTGCTGCTCATGGGTAATGAGCTCATGGGTGCCAGCAGTGCGGGTTTGCCACTCAGCGTGGGAGTCTGGACAGTCTGTGTGATTAAAATACTCTTTTGATAGGTATTTGAAAACTGCACCTGTGTTGCAGCCTCAGGGTTTTCATCTCAAAACATCTCTGCCACTCTGGGCCAGTGTGATGGGCATGAAAACTGCGACAAGATGCTCCATTATTTTTTAATCCTGTCATTAGTCTGCAGCTTCATTTTTTCCTTAGCAGCCATGCCTGGATACATGGTCTTAATAAGGTACAGTAAAATTTCCTTGTCTTAAGAAATCTACCTGGCTTTTTATTCTGAGGTTTTAATTCTCCAGGGAATTAAAAGTTGTTTATTTTGCATGTGGAGGGAGGAAGAGCAGAAGAATCTGGTGTCATTTCTGTGCTGTTAAGGTTTAGTGTCATGTCACCTTTGTAAGCTGATGTTGCTTGTGCCCATTAGCTTTATCCTGAATGAGTGCAGGACCACTGAGTCAGGGCTGGGATGCTGAGTGGTGTGTGATACCCCTGTATTTATCAATCCCAGGAACATGATGTTGATTAAGGCACAGCTACCCTGCACTTTGTGTTGGCCAGTGCTTGGTACCTTGAGTAGCTTTTCTTTTGTGATATGGCAGTCCTGGAAAAGGAACTTTTCAGCAAAAATCACCTAATGAGCATAATGAGCTCTTTCAACCAATGCTCTTATTAGAATGGTTTGGGCCTAATGTGATGAAGAAATTTATTTTAAAAAAGGTTAAACATCTCTTATTAATGTCACCTCTACGAATAAGTGTACAATGCAATTATCCTACAGGTCTCTAAAGCCTGAAGAGAAGTCATTTGGAGTGGGTATCCATGGGCTGGCTTCAAGAGTATTTGGTAAGAAAATATCTAACTTCAGAAGAGCAGTAGGGAAGGATCACATCAGGGCTGTGGGCATTGCACAGGAGTCATTGCTTCTATAGAGTGCCTTTGATCAGGGAGCATTTAGGATTTTTGTTACAGCTCTCAGAGCATGGCAAAGTAGAACTGCTTGCAGTTTGCATTTTTTAAATACTGGGTATTAAAAATTTTAATTTAGGCTGGTATTTTGGTTTTACCCCAGTCAAGACCTAACTCCTATGCATCCACTTATTCTCCTCCCACATAGAATAGGGAGGGGAGTTGGAAAAAAGGTAGAACACACAGGTTAAGAGAAGAGTAGTTTAGTAATGGAAATAAAGTAAAATATAATAATAATAGGAAAAATAGAGAGAGGAATAAAACAAAAGAAAGAAAGTGATGCAGAATAAAGTAGTTTGTGATGTGTTGACCAATACCTATCCCATCCCCGAGCAGCAGTTGGTCCCTCCCTGCCACTTCTCTCCCGTCTGTCCACTAAGCATGACATTCCAGGGTAGGGAATTTCCCTTTGGCCATTTTGGGTCAGCTGTCCTGGCCATGCTACCCCTGGTTTCCTGTGCAGCTCCTCACAAACAGAGCACGAGACACAGAAAACTCTTTGATGTCAGCACTCCTTAGCACCAACTAAAACATCAGTGTGTTATCAACATTATTCTGATATTAAATCCAAACCACAGCACTGTACCAGCTGCTAAGAAGAAAATTAACTGTATTCCTATATAATTAATATAACTAATTTATTAATTTATTATTAATTATAACTATATAATATTCAAAAACCAGGACACAGGACTACATCTGCTGCTCACTGGAAAGCCATTTGGCATTCCTTTACTCTTGCTTATTATTTATGTTCATTGAAGGCAGCATTGCCTCTCACTGATGAGAGAAAACCTTGAGTTCTGAATAGGAAACACAGTCCATGCTGTGGCATGTGGCTATTTAACAGGCAGCAGGGAAGAAAACCTTTGGCTGAGGGTAGGTGGGTGAGGAAGAAGAGGGAGCACAAGATACACAGAGGGTGTGGCTCATGCTGCAGGAGGACACTACAGATGGAGTAGGTGACAAACAGCACAGTGGTGTATCTGATAACCAGAAGAAAATTTCTATTCACAAAAATGTTGCTGATATTCTTTTCAGCTGGAATTCCATCTCCCATTTATTTTGGAGCTTTGATAGATACCACTTGCTTGAAGTGGGGTGCTATGACTTGTGGTGGAAAAGGAGCGTGTAGGATGTATGATATTGTCACATACAGGTATATTTTCTACTTTATATTAACTTCTCCTTCTTTCTCTATTATTGCATGCATAGGGATGTAATTTTATCCACTTTATGTCTTCCTAGCAGACAAATGGCTCCTGTGTTAGAGATATGACACAATTTTCCTTGGCATTGGCTTTTTTTGTGAAGTGCAACCTTTGACACAGGTGTTGGAAAAACCTTTGAACAGAAATGTTCTGGTGCCATAATATTCACTAATAACCTTTCATGAGAACAAGCCTTGAAAACACTGAATTATGATAAAAATACTGAAAAGCAGCTAGCTCATGTGGGCAGAAGGTTCCATGGGTGACTGCAATATCTTTGAAAATGCTTGAAATGGTTCTTTAATTTAAAAAGAGAAGAATTTTATAGGGAAGACATAGTTACTCAAGTTGGAAATTGGCCCAGACTACTGCATGTCACGTTTTTGTAGTCCTTCAAGGATTGAAGAAAAATCTTGTTGAACTTGTGGCCTCATACTAATTCCTTGTAATAGAGTGTTGAGGTTGGTTTGGAAGTATTCTTACGAATACTTAGAAATTTTAACCAGGTAGTCTGAGCCCCTTCAGGACTCTCTCTTTTCCCTATGGATAAAGCCATAAGAGTGGCAGGTGCCTGACTTCACTGGCTAAATCATTTGCCTGAAATTGGGAGATGTAAAAGGCCATTTTGCTGACTGACACATTCTCTGTTCTCACATCCTCATCTTCTGGATCCCAATCCAAAACTTTAAAGTGGCTGTGTAATCTTCACAAAACAATGTTTGCTGAATAGTTTTGCCCTTTTTTTTACAAATGCATAGGTTTAACGAAACTCATTGTTTATTTCAGGTGGCTCTACCTTGGCCTGCCAGCAGTGTTACGTGGAGTGTCCTACATCCCCAGCACACTAATTCTCCTCATTTTAAAGAAGAAACTGAAATCTGAAAAGCCAATCCTAGTAAATGCCCCAATAGAAATGCAGGATAAAGAACAAGAAGCAGTGAAATAGCATTTCACAGAAGGACATGTTGGGGAAAAAAAAACATTGCAGTGTAAATATTGGCTATATCCTTGTGAAAAGTTTTGTACTTTAAGTAATGAACACTTGGACAGAGATGAATAGAATTACACATAGTTGTATCCTACTTACATTATAAAAGTATCAGTTTATAAACACAAGGCATGGGAAAAATATGTTTGGTGCAAAAGGACAAGGACTAGAAATAAGAAAACTTATGAAATGCCAGGTTTGAGTTGTCTGAGCAAAGGGCTATGAAGCAGAAACATATGTGTTCAGTTCTGTTTCACTGAAAATAGAGACAATTTTGCATTTGACTCCAAGTGACACCAGATTTCATCTAGGAATTCTCACATGGTTTCTGTCAGAGTCTCTCTCACTGACTGTAGACAGCATTTGTGGCTTCTTTGGGTCCCAGTTTTCCATAAATTTATTTAATGCTATTATTAGTCCTTTCAGGCAGAGATTGTTTGTTATTCTGCACAGTATAGGTGGTCAATATATTGGAAACTGGGTTTATGACGTGGTCTGGGTGTTGTGGTAACAACAATAAATTTTAAAAATTACATTTTAAAAAAATGCTGTGTCCCTGCAATGACTTCTTGAGGCTTTTTATTACAGATCCTGGTTATTATTCCCTACTGCCTAAGGCATGGAGGGAGTTTTTGGAACTACCACAGATCAGTGCTTCAGCACCTGCAATATTTCCTACTTGTTTGTTCTATATGGCACAGACCTGCTCCCATCTGAACCACCTGGGACCTTCTGCAGCCATCAAAAAGTGGGAAGGATATTTTGCCACAGCAGTTCATTAGTTCAGTTACAATCTGATTACTTCAGCTTGTAAGTAGTTCTTCAAGGTGTCTTATTGACATCATATATGTGTGTGCTTGGAATTGCTTCCTGTCCTTGTGGAATCAGTGAGAAAAGATCCATTTCCTCCCACAGAGCAGGAAATCAGCTACGAAATTTCAAGTTTCTTCAGATACAAGTGATCCTCAAAACTAATTCTTTTGAAATGATCTGTCATAGCCCCAGTGCCCCTCTGTATTGGATGGTAGAGCTGAACAGGTGTAAATGAAGAAGGGGAATTGAAGAAATACAAACATGGTGGAGCCAGGAGCAGAGCAGAACAGAGAATGCAGCTCCCTATTAAACCACAGATATCCCAGAAGCTTTGTGGACATTTGAAGCTGGTTTTGAGCATTGTTCTTGCTAGCACTGAAAGCCGTCATTCTTCCTTGTGGTCATATTCCTCCAAAGCTGGAGTTCCAAACCCTTTGCAGACATTTAGTCACAGCTTGGTGCCAAGGTAACCTGGGGAACATGAAAAAGTTACAGAGCACCAGAATTTCACAGCTGTAAGGAACAAAAGGGCTTTGTTGAGTAGGCAGATCTGTGCCACTTACATGGAGCACTGCCAAAGGGTCAGACCTAGTTAACTCCCTGTGTTTTGAAGCGGAAGGAAGCAGATAGGAACGTTTCCAAGTTTCAAAATTAGCATTTCAGCTGGAGTGTTTCCAAGTTTTAAAATTAGTATTTCAGTGGATCTAATAACGTTGTGTTTAATTGTTCTGGTTCACCTGCCTGAGACTGTAGCAGAGAAAAAGACCACATTCCCCAGGGGCTCTGCTGCCCAGACTGTGTGTCCAGATAGGCAGTGCTGGATGGGTGATGCCTCCTTAGAGAAGGCCCTGGGCAACAGGAACCTGTGGTGAGAACATTGCTTCTCCAGAGCAAAACCAGGAAACAGAGAGTGCAGGTTGTGCCGAGGTGATCCTCATAAATCCTGTGTGATATGCCATGCTGCTTCCACAGACATTCCTAGGATTGGGTTGGGAGGTTAGAAACACTCTTAAAGCTAGTCCTTCAAATGGAAAGCCAAGCTTTGGACTGGAATCCTTCAAGTGTTACCCTCCTGACCTCGATTCAGCAAACCATTTAAACACATGCTTAAAAAGGAGTGGCCTTATTGATGTTGATTGCTTAAATAGGTGACAGTGGACATTTCAAGACTGAACCCCAAAGTGACACTGTTGTGACCCCCATTTGAGCACAGGTGGGGTACAGAAGAAGGCATTCACTGCCCTCAGAGGGCTTTCATTGTGCTTGAATGTGTGGTCTGCTCCTGATGTGATGTTTCAAGCACCAAGACCTGTGTCAGCACGGTGGGCAGCACAAACCACAGACTGAAATAATGGAATAATTGGAATAATGGCAATTCCACAAATTGGAAAATGGCGTAAGGTTTATAAAGCATATGACTGTCCCAGCTGATAAAGCCCAATATAAAATGATAAAAATGGGTAGTTGGTTTATTTTCTGGGTGCCTGAGAGCCCAGCAGATGGCTTCCACTGCACCACCAGCCACGTGGCTCTGCCACTGGAGTTTCAACCCAGTAAAGAGTGCCCAAGAGCTGAAGTTTGATCCTCGAGTCTTCCAAGTGGAAGGCTGGGTGTTGGTGCCTGGATATGGATGCTATCAAACACTGAGAAACAAACACTTGAAGCTTTTCAGGCAGTGTGACCATCTTGGAGGTATTTTAAAGGCAGTGGTACACCAGCTGTGCACACAAGTGTTTATCTAGCATTTTTGACATGTATTTATCTAGCATTTTGTACTCAAGGTCTTTTGTAAGGATCTTTGATGTTCCACTGGGATTTTTTTGACTGTGATCAGCTGTTGAGCCATCATTTTCAAAGAAATAACAAATCTTCAGTCTCACTGAAAAATGTCTATGCTTTGTAAAATGCACATCTTTGTGCATGAGCAGGCTATGTGTATTTTTTGGTTTGTTTTCACTATTTTCTCTGTATTTTAATTTCATCAGCTACTTAATTGACAAGCCTTTCATTATTTTGCAGTCTTATCTATACCTTAAAAAAATCCCGTGTCTGGTATAAACTTCATTTTCTCCCTGCTGCTTCCAATTTTTAAGAACTGAAACTTATTCTTGATGCATGTGCTAAACATTTCCGATTATGTATATTGCCCAAGCTATGATCATGGTTTTGGTTTTGTTTTAGTTGGGTTTTTTTTGGTGTTTTTTTTTTTTTTTTTCTTCAGAGAAAATTACTCATCTAGGAGGCAAATATGTTACCTGACAAGCTGATTTTAATTAGTGGACAGAAGGGAGGTGGGATGACCAAAGCTGCATCTTTACACTATAATTTAGTTGAGGTCATGTCTGATTGTGATATGATGCTGGCTTTGTGTTTTTGATACAAACATATTATATTAAAATGTGTATACAGACATATTATATTAACATGTGTAGCCTCTGAGCATGTGACCATCACAGTTTTGGATAAGTGTTACAGGCAGCTTAAATTTACTTTCTTTTTCTGTAATTTCATCTTTGGTGAGCAGGGGGCTGTTTTTGTAACCTTTCCATCTCAAGTGGAGTTTTAGCAGCTAACTCTTCCCTCCAGGCTTTTCTCATCCAAGCAAATCATGGTACCAGAATCTAATTCAGCCTGTGCCTGTGGAGAGGAGCACCCTGAGACTGCCCAGGTGGGATTTGGTGTGCAAAGAAGCCAAACCACTTTTTAGTTTATATAAGTCTGGTCATGTGATACAAACTGGATATATCCAGCAGCAACTTCTTGGCTACTGCTGCTTTTTTTTTTTTTTCTCTACACAGAATTGTTGTTAGTATTTTCCTTTCTTAGCAAGGCATGAAGTGTTCCCTGTTATGATGCTTGGGATTTTGAACTTTCTTTGTTTAGGACTTTCCATGAGAATGTAGAAATTACTTGGTAATTGCCCCTCTCTTGCTTTGTCCAGGGAATCAAGGGCATACATTTCTTAAATCACAGCAGGCTAAAATCATGGGATAAAACACAGAGGATCCCTTTGGGAGGTGAAATCTTGGGTACTGCAATGCCTGACTTCCCTTCTAGAAGAGAGCATTCTGTAGCTCCAGGCCAGAAGTGTGACTCTTCTACAAATGGTAAACTAACTAAAAGTTTAAGTTTTTTTTTTCTTTACATTATCATTAAGAAAGAAAAAGTTGTGAGAAAAAGAGGTGTCCTAAAAGTTTTGTTTTAATTCTTATTACTCTCTCTTTTAGTTATAGTTAATAAATTTTTCTTTATACCCTTTTAAAGTTTTAAACCTACTTTACCTTTCTCCTAATCCTATATCACAACAAAAAATAAGTAAATACATTCTAATAAGTGCACTAGTAATTAGCCAACACTAAACCCACCACACCCATTAGAACATTAACCAAAAAATCTCAAATTAGCAAACCAAAACAACTACACATGTGCCTATTAATTTCCAGGGGAGGTGCTCAGGGCTTTTGCTCATATGTGTGACCTTGGGTGGCAGCTTGCAGGATCCTTGCAGCCTGGGCAGAGCAAGAGGAGACCTGGAGGGCAGAAAGCCCCATCCCAGGTGGGAAATGTGCTTTAAAAGAAGCAGTTCATTCCAGAGGTGGTGCTTTTTCAAAGGCCTTGACCCCCTGTGTTGGTGGAAAGGCTGCCTGGCTTTGTGAGGCTATCATTTAAACTGCTCCAAAACCAGCTCTGAAAAAACAAACTCCTCATTTGAGGTTAATGAGACACAGAGTGGGCCAGTTCATGCTGTACCTTTGCTGGTACCATTGTTCCAGGGCAGCTCTCTGGATGGCCAGAGTGCAGGCAGCTGCAGGCTGCCTGGGACACCAAGCTTTTTCCTTCTTCTCAAGAATACTTTCTGATATTCAGACACAACCATAAGTAAAACAAGCTTAAGTTTCTGCAAAAATTTTCAGAATTTAAACAAATTCTTGAGAGGGCACAAGACTTGTGTTTTGTNGAGGGCACAAGACTTTTGTTTTTTTTTTTTTTTTTGTTTTTTTTTTTTTTTTTTAAATCCTTTTAATTTTGTTTGATTTTTGTTTTGTTTTGTTTTGCTTTTGGTGGTGATGTAGTTTTTTACCTCCCACTGTAACTCAGAATGTTCTTCCTGGTGAGTCTGTATAATAGGGTAGTAGCATTTGCAATGTGGCTGCTGCTGCTTTGTGAGTTCTGCTTCCATGACCAGGATCTTGCAGGAATATTCCTTTCAGATATGTGTCTCTGTGTGTCTGTGTGTGTGTGTATACATACATATATATATATCTATATATCTATATAGATCTATGTGCATGCAAACACAGACAACTTGTTTCAGACATAGACAATTTTTTTAAGCTCTCTCTCAATTTTCCAGTATTTCAGTTTAACAGATGGAGTCTGCCAAAGGACTTCCCTTTTCACTTGGATTCCTTTTCTGTGGAAGCCTGGCGTCTGAAATCCCATCCTGGGGGCTAGAGAAGTTCTAATATAGGAAAGACAAAGCTATTCATTGTTCCCAAGCTTCTCTGTTAATTTATCTTGTTATGTTTTCAGGTGAGAAAGGCCTGAGCAGCAGAGGCTGGATTCAGGTACACACTGTCCTCACAGGGACCTGAAGTGCCAGTATAGGATTTTCTTGTGTTAATTAGACAAGTCTGTGTAGAGAAGAGAAGAGAAGAGCTGGTATTTCTCCAAATCTTATTTCTGTATGAACATCATGAACTTGCTATTACAGACACACAGAGTCAGGCAGTGGTATTGTTAGAAAGAAGAATTACGACTCCAGTAAACACCTGGAGACAGGAAGAGTGTGGGAGAGCTGCTTTCCTTCACTACTGCAGGCTGATAAATCCCCAAGAAATCTTTTCTGATATGTGAATTTTTCTCAGTGTGTGCAATACCAAGTGGAGAGGAGCCAGTACAGGGCTGCAGTTCAGCCTTCCAGGTGCACAGATCACTGTCAGGGAATTACTCTGTGACATTCAAATGGCAGCTGAGCTGAGCTGTCAATGCTCATTTGCATGTTTGTTGATCACAAACTCACAATAATAGTTTAAAATAAAGAGACAGGAAGAGACAGTACCAAGACTGAGGTTAGTCTGAATATGCCTTTAGTGCCAAAAAAAAAACCAACAAAACCAAAACAAACCAGGTAGGAGAAGAGGTACCAAGAGGATCCATTCTCTTGTGTTTGCATGGAAACTCCCTGATTCACAGTGAAGAAAAACTGTTCCCCCAGAGTTTCCCAGGAAATTCTCTGGGATAAAAGATGTTGCCTGTGGTCACTGGGAAGGGAGGGCAATAAGCAGAGGGTGCTGTGGCTGACACCCCTGGCACTACAGCAGGGGAAAAACATCTGGCACATCTGCCTCGGTTGTAACAATTGCACTGCAAGCTGCAAATGGGAGCTCTGGGACTGTCAAAGGGGATTAAAAAATCCCTTTATAAAGTCCCTTCATAAAGTGCTCGTGCTGGAGAATGCAGGCAGGGGTGGTAATGAACAGATGGGAACAATTCAATGTCCCAGGCCTCTAATTCTAGTCCTGACTGAGTTGGTTTAACACTTTTGACTTTGTAAATTGAGCACAGCAAATAAATTACATTGCTTACCATCAGTAAAAGATTATTTCTTGGCACATATTTATTGATGTTTGCCAAGTCAAATTTTAAAATATAGGTGGCACGACTTCTATTACTTCTCTGGAGATTGTTTTATACTCTGTTAATTTTACTCTCTTGGAACATTTCCCAGTGTGTCACAGGCACCCTGTTGTGTTCATTTATTTTATTTTAATACAGAGTTTCTCCTCCAATTTAGCTTTATTTTTTTTCTCTGTGATATTTTTACATTCTTCAGATATTTACTGGTGTCAATCTCCCTAAAGTAAGGCTGTGCCTTCCCTATGTGTACTAGGTACATTATGATTTGTCTCAAGAATGCATGAAATTTGTGTCATGCTCAACATCCTATTGCTCTGAAAACTGCTTCTGGCTGGCATTTTATTTTGCTTCCTTGAAAAATGTCTTACTGTATATTGCTTTAACATTTTGATACTGTGTGAATCTTTTACCTTTGATGTTTTTCCATCATTTGGGACATTCTCAAAACAAAAAGGAAAGAACTGTTTTTAGCAAATTGGGTTGTCACTGGTCCTGTGCAGCTGCGTGTCAGAAACTTGTCTCAGGGACTCTAGTTTTTGCTTTACAGAGCTTCTGTAACAAAGAAACATGGGTGAAAAAGAACCATGCTGGTTCCTGGAGTGGAACACCAGAACAGTGATTAAAGCTCTGGCTGTATCAGTGATACCTATGACTTTTCTTCCAGATCACAGAGGCTGATCTGTTTGCATTCCTCAGTAGCACAAAGAAATTCTCATGGGATGTTTGCCTAAGTTTGTGCTGCACAACAATGTTAATGATAGTTCACAATATGTTTGCTTCAGATAGTTCTCATGTAAAAACCCAGCTTGCTCCAAACCAATTACTGAAACTAATGCTTAAAAAATTCTTAATGCATAGTTTTATCGAAAAACAAAACTCTGTGCAAAATGTATTTTTGAAAAACATGACTGTAAGAAAAGCAGCCTTCTTTGGAACTGCAAAGGGAAGTACTGATCTGAGATACTTTATCTTGAAGCTTCCCACATCCATCTCTTTTTAAGTGAAAGCACAAAGTTTCAAAGTTTTAAGTTTTCTTTAATGACTTTTGAAACACCATTTAGTAGAAAAACAGCTCTAGGTTGCGTAAGTAATAATAGTCTTGCACATAAAAGTACCTTAAATTTCTTCATATTAGGAAAAAAAAGCACAGGTAACTTTATAATATCCATATATACAAACAAATTGGTATTGAGATGTTCCCTCTACATTTCCCACCAAGGACATAATGAAGACTTTTTGAGAATTATTTAATAATTTTTTGAATACAAGAGCTGACTAACACTTAAACACCCACCACTTTGACAAACCATAGCTGTGCAGGCCCATCATAATGCTCACAAGAGTTCTTCCTGTGACTTTGGTCAAATTTACTCGAAGCCAGGGGATTTCAACTCTTCTAGCAGCAGGGAATTTCTTCTGTGCTTTTAGGTTCCACCCATGGGGAGATGAGGTTGGAAGTGTGCTCCTTGCACAAATGTGGCCCTGGAGGTGCCACAGCTATTTTCTGTGGCAAAGAAGAGCAGTGATTTTTGGAAGACAAATTTCTCCATCAGCTCATTAGGTCAGTTTTTAATTCATCTTGCTCTTAAGACACTTCTAAATGGTGATTTCCAATGGCATACATTGAAGAGGGCATCCCTTTTCCAAAGGTTGTCAGGGGCAGCTAAAGCCACTTTCAAGCTTTTCAGCTTTGAAAGCATCCCCTCTTTGGGCTGTTCAACTCTTGTGATGTTTTATTTGTAAGATAGGCTGCATCTAAACAATAATTCCTTTATTCAGGTTAAAGCCTTGTTCCAGCATGTGCTGGAGATCCAGACTGGAATTCTTACCTCAATTCTGACAAAAACTTGATTTTTTTTCAGATATCCTTTTCTTTTTTCAAAAGCCTGATTAATTCCAGCACAAATTATTATCTAAATGCAAAGGCACAACTTGCTAAGAAATGTTATGAGTCGGAATAATTTTAATGTCTATTTCTCCAAGGTTAATAGTATTGTTTCCCATATAAGCATACATGTAATACCTGTCTTACAGTTTAAAGAGATCAAAACTCTTCTCATCTACTACTATTATTGTTGGAGGTTTTAACAAAAGAGTCCTCAGTAGGGTCCCATCACTGGGGAGAAAATTCCCTTACTGCAGAGTTAGATGGCATCAATTTTGCAGGATGCTGTGAAGAGTTGCCAAATTAAGTTTAACAGGAGAAAATTCTCATAGAAGAACACTTTGAAATTATTTTTGCCACTTGTATCTTTGTCTTTTGTGACTTTTCTTTGGGACCTAAAGAGGCTGGAATTAGTAAAATGAGATCAAATGATTGCTTGGCTCAGCAACGCCAAATCCTCTATGCATTTTTCCAGAGATGAAAAATTGGTGTCAAGAAAAAGACCGAACAACTCATGTACAAATCATTCCTCTAAGAACTCTTTTCATATTGAAGATGAGGATGAACTGTTTTTATCCTCTCTTTTTGCACATGCTGTCCTTCAATGTTTCAGCAGAGTACAAGCTATCAGAATTCCTGTTCCTCCTCCCTCTGTGACTGAGGAAACTCATGGCGTGACTTGCAGGCTTGCAGCTCGGGAGTTCCCTGAGCCTTGCCCTTGCAGCCCCATCAGCCCACAAGGTCTCCCAGCTGCCAGCTTGGCACTTGGGGTTGTGCTGCTCCAGGCTGGGCTGTGTTTGGCAGGAAAGCTCAATCAGTGCAACCAAGCACAGCTAAAGCGGTGACAAGAGGGTGCCCCTCGTGCAGAGCTTTCTCCACCGATGAACAAGAGGCAGCTCTGGAGTGGAAGCTGCCATCTGCTTCACCCCAGCGTGGCAGGAGGCCAGGGCTAAAAATTCTGCAGTTTCTTAAGTGACTGCCACAGAAAATAACCTCTTGGAGGAAGGAGGTGGCTGAGCCCTCTCTCTCTCTCTGAGTGTCCTTAGGCATCCCCGGCCGCAGAGCATCCCGCACCCTTTGGATGCGGTTCATCACACACGGGTGCTGCTGTGCCAGGCACATCCCATCAGGGACACCACGTTCCTGGGAATGTGGAAGGTGGTGCTGCACAGCCAGGCTGGCAAGAGGCAGCTCTCCTCCTACTGAAGCTGCTCCTGGGGCCATTTGCAGGGGGCTCTTGCAGCCACCCCGGGCACACAGCCTGTCACAGCCAGCCCTGGTCGCACTGGAAGCGACACCGCAGCAGCAGCAGCAGCAGCAGCAGCAGCAGCAACCACTTCCTTATTGGTAACCTACTCTCCTGTTTTTGAGTTTCTCTGCTCCCATGGGCCTTGCAGAACAGGTTCCCAGTACAGCCAGTTGTCAGGCTGGTGGCTGACACAACAGCCCACGGTGTGGGGTGGCTGTGCAGAGGCTCTGGTGTGTGCTGCTGGTGCTGTGCTCCTCCAGCAGCACACACCATGAGCCTGTGGGCTGGCCAGCATCTGGCAGATATGCTTTGCCCCTCCAGGACTGCCCTGCTCCTCACCTGCCTGCAGCTGCTGTGTCACAGCTGATTTGGACAAGGCATGATGGCAAATGCTGTCTCAGGCACCGGAGCTCAGGTTGACAAAGCTGCAGAAGAGTGTTTTTATGGGAGCGCCGAAGCCTTCTACGGTGGGATTCATCTCTCCTGACTTTCTGTTGTCAAAAGCTGACCTTGGCTGTCTAGCCTTTCACAGACATATCTGGAGTTCATCCCATCTCCTACCCAAAGTAAGTATCTAGAATAGATCAAAGAACCCATGGCTTTGGAAATGCTTCCTTTTTCTTCCTCTGACTATAAGGTAGATCTGGTTGAGGGGCTCATCTAGATGTGTCTGCACTGTGTGGTGCTGCCTTGTGAGTGGATATTACCACCTGTGTGGAAGGATCACAAGAAATCTCATGTCCTCTATAGATAAACTTTTGTGTATTCAACTTTAAAATACATTTCTTGTGGGTGTCTCATCTTGAGAATTGTGTTTAAGAGCCTGCTCTCCTGACAGACAATGGGCTTGCAGGGGCCTTTCCAACAGACTTCACTTTTTCCACCTGGTTGCAGACTGACAAGAATAAATAAGGAACCCATTCCTAATGCTCATACATTTTTTTCCTGCTAACTTTGCAATATTGTAATAGTTAAAAGCAGTCCAAATACAGCTTACAGTACGTGAAAATTTCATGTTGTCAGACGATGCAAAATCTGCTTCACTCTAATGATATTCTGGTAAATGAATCTAAGCTTTTTAAAGATTGAAAAAAATTAAAATAACGAAGGCATTAAGACGTAGGCAAAGATAACTGTTCTTCATTTAAGTAGAAGTATGCAAATGAGAATCAATTTATCTGAAAAAATAGGTTTGATGGATTTCCCATATTCTGAACTCTTTTAAAAGAAAGTGAATTTCAAGATGTACCTTGTTCCCTTGCATTAAAATGAAATTAATTAAACAAGAAGTCAGCATTTAAATAGTAATGCAGCAACACTGCATTAAAATGATCATAGAAAATAACACTTTCTTCTGTTCTTCTGAATATCTTCTGTTGCAGATATTCTTATGAAATGGTAGAAATAAGCTGTGTTTTGATTTGCTCACTGAGAGCAAATATAGAGACCATATGGTCGTGCTGGTAAAACAGAAAAATTGAAACTTTAAATTAAGACCCATAATAAATCAATAAATATATAATGATCATTGTAAAATGTATAAAATTATATCAAGCAAAATCCAATAACAAGTGCAAATATGGCAGATAAAATGATTGTCTGCAGTTAACCTGCAAGCTCCAGGGGACAATGAGAGCTTGCATATTTATGTACTTAGCAAGTTTATAATTTCTTTTAGCTTTCATAATGTTTTTTAGTTCTGACTAAATGTTATGATTCCATATATTTGAGTTCATTTAGTCTTTAGCAAATCCCTAATGTATTTTTATACAAAAGAAGATGATCAAGGCTTTCCATGCAATGGGGTTGTGACACAGAGGGCTCATACCCAAGACTGGCAGACCTCCATGAGCCCTTCATGCCCTTCCAGGAGCTCAGCCATCCCTTGGGATCTCTGCTGACCCTCCTCCAAGGCACAAAGCAGTGAAAGCTGGGAGGATGCAGGTGCTTGGAAAGGCTGAGCTTGCCCTCTCAGGGCTCCTGTGCCAGAGCTGAGCCCATTCCATGGTTGTTGGGTGGATGGTAGGGAGTTCCTTTTGAGAGGTGCTTAATGCAGCACCAGAGAAAAAAAAAATAAAAAAAAAGAAAAGCAAGCAAGAGTGAAGAAAACAAGTTGTTCCACCCGGGAGAGGCTGGCACCACGGGCAGGAAGGCTGCCAAAGCAGTGACAGCACCAGGGACCTGCCTTCTTCTGCACGGCTTTTGTGCCGGTGATTGTGGGAAAGTTTTGCAATCTCCATAAGAAGGAAATCCAGGGTTTAAAAAACATGTGGTGAAGTGCTCCACTTGTGGGAGCAGGCAGTGCCTTGGCTGTGACGTGGCTCTGGCTCCAAGCCTGGGAGCCCTGGGGCACGGGAAGGAACCAGCCTGACACCGCTGTGACACAAAGTAAGTGCTCTCTCTGCCTCTCTGTCTCTCCACACCCTCCCTCCCTGCTGTTTTCCATTTTGAGTTAGTTGGTTTCTTTGTTTAGCTGTGAGCTGCCAGTGCAGCCTTTCTGCACATCTCATTGTCGCTCAACTTGAAAGGCTTTATGTAAAGTGCAAAAGTACAATTCTGCAAATTCAATTTTTTTTTTTTTTTTTAACGCATAAGCGCTGTCGGGAGCAGGATATTTCATCCCTCCATAGAAAAACTATCCATTACCCCTAATTCATAAATTAAATCCTTTGTCATTTTTCCTACTTCATTGAATTTTAAGTACCACTGGTGTCAATGATTCACTGGTTTGCCAAAGTTCAGATTCTCATGGAGTGGTTATGGAAAATGTAATTGATTGATTAGGTGTGACAGAAGTGTTTCTACAGTTTAACATTTTCTATGATCTTCAGGTAGATTATTAGTCTGGCACCATAAATAAAATTTCATATTTAAAATTTAATAAATTGAAAAGAAAACCATGTCCCTGATTTAGATGCTGTTTATTTACCAGAGTCAGATGTTTCACACAGTTAATCATCAGCAAAATGCAAGTCTATAAAGAATGTATTTGCTTTAGAGAACTCTGTCTTTCAGCTCCTATCCTATAAAGACTGGGATAAGTCTGACTTCACCATACTTTAATTATCTATAGCTTAGGTCCCTTTAGAAATTTCATACGTGGCTTAGTCTGAAATATACATGTTTGCTTTTCCTAGTCCCCTCCTACTAGAGTAGAATTTGGACCTAAATTTACAAAATTCAAGTTAGAGTTCTTTTGAGGCTTTGTATCTCTTTATGAGACATTAGTGCCTCTTTTCAGTCATTAGGAGCAACCTTTAGGGGATTGTTGTGTCTTGAAGTGTGTTGTCCTTTCTGTCATGGGTAGACATTTCTCAGGGCATCCAGGTAACCCTGGGCATCTTGCTTAGGAGAGCAGCACTCTTCAGAGGAACAGGGTGATGTTTGTGGGTTATCTGGGACCCTGCCACATGCCCACAACCCCGGTGCCAAAAACCTCCCACAACACCACTCATGTGGTGGAGCCCACCTAAGCCCACTTGGGTGGGGTCCACTCATGGGTCAGTTGGCCTGCAAGAGGGAAACCTTGGAGTTCCTCTGTGACTGAAACAGTGTGGCATGTTTGAGAGTCTGGAAAATGTTACTGGCCAATTTCTTGATGTATATTCCTGTTTTAATATAGGTGCAAATGTATATATTGGAGCTAACTGGTTGATTTTGGTGCTATTGCACCAGTTTTCCAACAGACAAGCTTGGCAATATTTTTTTTAACTTATTATCATTCCAGGTGTCTCAGTATTAGCTGATTTCCCTGATCAGCTTAATCTGCACTATCCAAAATAGCTGACTCCTTAAATCAGAGCCAACTTTTAAACTTAAAATTTTTTTGGTCTTATTAAAATATCTACATTTATTATCTGTCCTGCAGGAGCTTGTCAAGGCTTGTGGGCTTACAGATAGTCATTATTTGTTCCTTTTAATCAGTGCTCTCTTTCCCCTTAATACATCTTTACCTACCATACTGCTTATCCTATTTTCTCCTCTGTCATAATTTATGGTCTGATTCTACAAACATTTATCCAATAAATAATGTTACTCATTCAAATGCTGACAGAATGACAGTGTTCCTTAAGAGAATCCTCAGAAATATAATAGCAGAAGTCGCTGGCCCACACCAAAGGTCTGTTTAGTCTGGAACAGCAATTAAAAATGGATATCTCAGAAAGAATTGGTTCAAGAGTGGTGAAGATGTTTTTCTGACAAACTGTCCCAACCTCCAGCTGCCTGAGAACTTTCCTTTTCCACAAAGATTTCTTAAGCGAGTTTCAAAGATTCAGAGATTCAAAAATCTTCAGTGAGTTTTCTATGACTTTTCCATCTATCCAAGAAAGTCCTGGAGCCTTTTAGAAAGCAGATGTCACAAATCAGGGGCACAGTCCTTAATTAGTTACAGTGGTTACTTTGAACACTCTTTAATGTCCTTCCTGAGAAAAGATGTCAGTGTGCAGATATCTCACGCAGTGTCTCCCCACTGAGTATGTCTGAAACACGTTGGAACCTGCAATTCTTGTGCCAATAAGAGTTAAACACAGCAATATTTTTCAAACAGGAAGACCTACATTTCAGACCTGGAGAAGGAGAGCCATGGACAGACCAATCAGTGCTGGCCAGCTTAAAGAAAAATCTCTGTTCCAGGACAGCGATGGCAGTGCAGCTCCTGCCAAGACTGTGTGCCATAATTGCTCAAAGCTAAAGGTATGGAAGAGCCCTCACCACATATTTTCTCTGCAACACTTAATGGCCATTTGGAATCCTATCAAAATCCAGTTACTGCAGTTATGGCACTGTTTCATACTATATATGTTGGGAAAAATGATCTGGGCAGCATCCAAAGGGGGATGGAAGGGATTTGGGTAGCAGGGGTGGGAGGGGATTCTGCCTTTCTGCCCTGCTCTGCTGAAACTGTACCTGCAGTGCTGCCCCCAGCCCTGGGGTCCCAGCACAGGAGGATGTGGAACAGCTGGAGTGAGTCCAGAGGAGGGACACCAAGGTGATCAGAGGGATGGAGCAGCTCTGCTGGGAGGAAAGGCTGTGAGGAGAATTGGGACTGGAGAAGAGAGGGCTCAGGGGTGACCTCATTGTGGCCTTTAAGTACCTGAAGAAGCCAACAAGAGAGATGAAGAGAGAATATTGACAAGGGGCTGTAGTGACAGGACAAGGGGGAATGGCTTCACACTGACAGAGAGCAGGTTTAGATTTGATATTAGAAAGAAATTCTTCCCTGTGAGTGGTGATGCCCTGGCACAGGCTGCCTACAGAATCTGTGGATGTCCCATCCCTGGAAGTGTTCCAGGCCAGGCTGGATGGGGCTCTGAGCAACCTGGTCTGGTGGAAGGTGTCCCTGCTCATGGCAGGGGGTGGGACAAGATGATTTTTAGGTGCTTTCCAATCCAAGCCATTCTGATTCTATGGTTGTGATTCCAAGCACATGGAATCCTGTGCTCAGAAGTTAAAATATATATGATAATAAATGTGCTTAGAAGTTAAAAAAAAAGAGGTAATAGTTTCCTAACAATTCATTTAGAGGTGTGCTATAGTCACAGTGGTAGTTGCAGATATATCTTTTTATTTGTGATTTTTAGAACAGAAGAAGGAGAGGAAATAAGATATACCGTGATATAAGTACCAGAAATAAACAACGTTATGCTGCAAGTTTTAACTAAGGAAGGAAACAGCTGAACCAATATGTACTAGAAAGTTAGAAAGTGCATACCATCAATGTCAATTTTTCTTTTCTTTGAAGCAGCAGAGTTTTTGGAGGGCACCCTGAAAAACAAAGTCTGTTTTAATGATAACAATTGGAAGGTTTTCCTCACAGAGAATTAGAAAGCAAAGCATATGATTTTTGTGCTTCTTCAGTGGGTTGCTCAGGCATCCAGCCGTAGAGCAAAAAGCGCTACTTTGCAAACTCAATTATTTTCTCTCTTCAGATATTTCTTGGAGCTCTAGCTTTTTCCTTTTTTGCCAAAGGATTTTCTGGGAGCTACATGAAGAGCATGTCCAGTCAAATTGAGAGGAGATTTGAAATCTCATCATCGATTGTTGGCATTATTGATGGCAGCTTTGAGATAGGTATGTGCACTTTCTTTGAAAGTGGGTGAGTGCTCCTTAGTACACTTTCACTCCCAAAAGAAATCTGTTTTTTTCTGCTTGCTCTCTCTCCTGTTGATGCAGGTAACTTAATGGTGATGGTGTTGGTGAGCTACCTTGGACCAAGAGTTCATCGGCCCAAAATAATTGGTGTTGGGTGTCTCATCATGTCCCTGGGAGCTTTTTTGTCAGTGATGCCTCAGTTCCTGATGGGGCGGTAAATATGGAGACTTTTCACATTATGCACTAACTGAACTTGATCACATGAAGTGTTTTTTAAAAGCATACATCTGAGTTAAAACCTTGACAGTAGTAGTTTCTTCCAGCTATTCCAACAGGAAAATGGGTGGATTAAATAATTTAATTATATAAATTATTAATTATAGAAATTATTTTAATTATATTAATTTAATATTGGCTTTCTGATTTCCTCTCTGAAAGCTTTGCTTTTGCTACAGGAGGAGGAGGAGGAGAGAAACCTCACATATCTACAGAACTTAAACATAACTAAGGATAAAGTGGGTTGAATTTTTCACCTGGGATAGATATATATATATTTTTTAACTGTGTTCCCTTTTTTATATTTAAGTGAATTCTAATTAGATCTTGATGGAAAAGGTTTATTTCTCCATGGTGGCTACTCAGAACAAGATCTTTAAAATGCTGAAGATTTTAATCTAAACTTGAGGAGAATTAAATCTCTAAATACCCTGTTCACATTTAAGCTATAACATAATTGTCAGACTCAGGTCATACCTTTCCAACCCTTTGGCATCCTTGCATCTGCCACAGAGGTAAGAAAGAGGTGCCATTATGGAAAAGCATCAGCCCTGTTGTATGTAGACAGATGTGGATGAACTCTGCACCTATCCTGCACTCTAAAGAATGATATCTGGAAGCAGATTTGTTGCTCTTTAGCTCAGGAAAATATTGGGGTCAGAATCATCAGAGCATTTGAAAACGGTATGAAGATACCTGTTTTTTTTAAGCAAAGCACTGGAAATGGGTGTCTCCTCCACTTTGTGTGTGTGAAACAGGAATGAACATGTGTGAACACAAGGCTCAGACACGCTTCCTGCAAAGCAAAGCCCTTCATGTGTCAGTTGTATTTCACACAGTTGTTTTCCAGTTACAATTATGAAAGGATAACTGTTAGCGTGGACAACTCCTCCACGAGTGTGTCAGCTTGCTCCCCAGCATCCTCTGAGGGCCCTCCAGCCACAGATGCTCCAGAGACACTCAGCACAGTGATAAATGCTGGTAAGATCAAGCTCTGATGCTGGATTCCTTTCTGCTTGTCCCCTTTTTTACTGGAAAGCAGGAAAACCCCTGCTAGAAACCATGATACATATAAACCCACCCTATAAGTGATTGTTGAACCCCATATTTTATGTTATTTTACTGTTGCTGTAAGGAATTGTCAGAATTATGTTCACAGAAGTATAAATGTTTATGGCCTGCAGGATGTGAGAAAACAACAAACTCCTACCTGTGGCTTTTTGTGTTGGTGGGGAACCTTCTGCGTGGAATTGGGGAAGCACCAATTATGCCATTGGGAGTTTCATATATTGATGATTTTTCTAAAGAAGAAAACTCAGCATTTTACATAGGTAATGTACAAATGAGCAATTTTTATACTAGATAATCTGTTCTTTAACATTTTTATAGCCAATCACATACTCAACAAAAACATTTTTCAGGATAACTTTGAGCTGTGCAGAGACAAAAAGCCCTAAGCAGTGTGGAAGAGGTCTCATATTTATTTTCTAGGGGTAACTCCAGGATGGTCTTTTTGCTTTCCCATAGGAGCTGCTGTGATGAAGAGAAACATAAGCAAATACTCATTTCCCCAAAGTGCAGGGTCATATCTGTCTCATCTGCAACTTCAGTACCACATCTTCAGAGAACCAAATTCTTCCTAATCACCATTTCACAGACAAGGGAATGATCCTTAACGTGAGGATCTGTGACACAGTCACAATTAATTACAGCAGTGTGAATGTGTTTCGATAGTTCTTACCTGACTTTTTAAATTTTACATGCAGCACACTTCCAGTTGAAAGCTTTTTAAAGTCACTCTTTGCTGAAGGAAAAACAACACCTTGCCAGGGTGTTGTAACAAATCCTTTCTAATTGGGGTTTTGAGCTTGTTTTGACGGCACATAACCTATTGCCCAAGACAGAGAGACTTACACCCAAGCTAATTAATTTGTTGGCAAACTGATGAAATTAGCATGGGGTGTTTGTGTGGCTGAGAGAGTTCAAGAACTGTGGCCTGAAGTCAATTTGGTGAAACTGAGCTGGTCAGAAAGATAGTAAGACACAGTTTCAGGAAGAGCTTAGTGTGTAATGCTGCAGGGTTAGGCCATAGCCAATGTCTTCATTTGGGAACGAGGAAATCTGCAGGCTGAAGAAAATGGAAGTATGGTGGAGATAGCTGTCAAAAACAAGTGTTGCCACTCAGCAGTTATCCAAAATATTTGTAATCGCCTCTGAGCTTCTGATTAAAGGTATTTTTAAAAGTTTAGCTGAATTTTTTTCTTGTCAGAATTTAATCTGGGAAAGATTGAGACAGGTTGGGGACTACTGAGAAAGTGAGATCAAAAGATAATGTAAACATGGAGAATAGCATTAATTCAACCAAAATGGAATTTTGTTTATGCAAGTGAAATAAAGTATTTAGTTTATAGTTTATTGAAATACTTCATTTTAATATTTCAATTTGCAGTTTTCAATTACTTATTCAATTTTGCTGGACTGAACCACTTTGTAAAAAAAGTGAAAGTTGAAACAGTCTTTTCCACAGAACAGAGATTTCTTTTCTTGGCTAACTTTAATTATTTTTTGTATCTTATTTTTTAATCATCTGGTTAAATCAATTTATAATCAGTGTTTTTGTAAAATACAAACATAAAAAATGAAAATTGTCCTATAATAAAAAAGTCAGTCCAGCCTTGCTGATGATTTTTGTGCATTAATCTCGTTGTTTGACCCTGGACAAGAAGCCTCAGATTTGTCTTTCTTTTTTCCTTTGTCCTTTAATGTTTTGTTGAGTAAGAACACAAGTTATTTTGAGGCAGAGACAGCATTTTCATAATAGAATGAACTAAAATAATTTAGGTAGAGTTGAGGTGACAGCAATAATACCAGAGTTGCCATGGGAAGGAACAGAAAATTTAGCATATTTGTTAAGATGAAACAATTTATTACAGAAGTTCTGGGTGATAAACTGAGCAATCACTACATTCAGATGAGAGTTTGCAAAACCAACTCTCTCCCAGGAGGAAAATCTCTGCAGTAGAACACAATAGGATTTATAGAGCACAGTGCTGGACGTGGGCAAGAACTTACAGGCATTTGGTAAAGAATTCCTTCTTTTCTAATGGAATGAATCCTTCTGCAACTTCAAGGTGCCAGCTCTGCACTAGAATTCAGGAATTCAAACTGAGCTGTAGCTGTAGTTTGATCCTGTTACCTCCTCACAACTAAATTTCAACAGAACAACACAAAGTGGCAACGGAATGTGAGAACCTGTGCTGGAATTATTTTGTAGATCTTTTATTTTATGTTGACTGCCAGTAGCGGTAACCAAAATCAAATTGCTCTTTGCTTACACATCCAGTCAGCAAAATGCAGGGTGGGTTTCTGGTAGCCTTCCCAGATAATCCATTTGCTCCTAGGGGCATCCCACCTTCTGATCACCACCACAGCTGTGGTTAGGGCAGCTTGCACCTCACATTCTTGCTGCTCAGGACATTCCATAATGGCCTGCTCCTTCCTCTCTCATTTCCTTGCCCTCAGAGAGGAAGGCTTGCCTTGTCCATGCAGTTTTTTGCTAAGTTTGCCTCCCCTTGCAGGCCTGGTGAGATCCTCGGGCATGTTTGGGCCAACGCTGGGCTTCCTGCTGGGTTCCTTCTGTGCCAGCCTCTGGGTCGACGTCGGCGTCATGGACGTAGGTAATGTTGGGATCCAGGGCACAGAGAATGTCTCTCTGCCTCCTTTAAGAAACTCTGACCCTCAGCAGAACACTGCTTTTAACCTTTGTCCCTGGGAAAATTGCCAAAACTTTGGGATGAGTTAGAGCACACAGGTAATGATATGTAGTAGTAGTAGTTTTTCACAGAGTGTATCACAGAGTGAAGAATTTAGGGTTTTAGGATTTTAATATGGGAGTGAATAGGACACAAGGTGGAGGATTTTGGGTGTTGTCCCTTCTTCCTTCTTGTCCCTTTTCAGCTCCATTTTCTGTAGTACATGTGGTAGAAAATTATTGGTTAGTGTGAGTAGTAATGTGGAAGTTGTGTATAGATTAGTAGAAGTTATTGGTAGAAAAGTAGAAACAAAGTATGTGTTAGAAAGTAATTGGGTTCCACAGCTTTAAAAGGCCTTGGTTTTGGGTGCTCAGGGTCCATTTTGTCCATTTTGTGCCTCGCTTCTCGCATGCTAAGTCTGGTGTGCAGATGGTGTGCTGAACTTAAGATAAGAATACACAAAACCCTGAAGACCACGAGAATAAGCATCTTCATCCTTGGAAAAGAACTCAGCACTGGGAACCCCCCCCCAAAGGGCCCAGGGGGTTGGGTTCCCACCCTTGTTAGGACCAAAAAAACCTGACAGGTAAAGGACCCTGGGGTGGCACACCAAGCCAGAAAGTGTCTGTGCTGACAGGCACTGACCCCCAGGAGAACACTGATCTGACCTGAGGCCCTGGAGAAGGCTTCCAAAATGGAATGATAGCACTGGGATTATAGATATGTAGTTTGAATAGAAGTGTGTGATATCACAGAGTGGAAAACTTAGAATTTAAAGTTTTACAATATATTAATATATATAAAGCAAGATGGAGGTTTTAGGGCAGTAGCTGGTCCTTCTTCTTCACCTTCTTCTCCATGGATTTGGGTAGTATTGTTTAATTGGACAGAAAAGTCCCCATTGTGGGCCACGGGTGGTTGGTTATTGGGTTAAAAATAATTTAGGTGTGATTTCTTAATTGGATAGTTTATCCTTAAAAGACCTTGCAGAGAGAGATATGAGGCCATTTTGTAGCTTGTTAGTGAAGTGCTGTAGAACTCAGGGTTTGTGAGACTCTAATATAGATAAAAATGAATAAACACTTGAGTCCAAACAAGAAATACCATCTGGCGCTTTTAATCCCGACCCTGGAAAAAGAAAAAGAAGATAAAATCGACAGATGTAGGAACCTCCATGCCAAGAAGCACCTTCCCAGTTCTCTCCCCCAAAAACTCCCTTCTCTAGAGAGCTTTTCCTGCTCAAAAGGTGCTCAAAAATGGACGTTTTAAAGTCTGGTGTTGTAGCACGGTTTGAATAGCCTTTTAAAAAGACCCCTACCCCCACTGGTTTTTTTATGTTTGCACACACACTTGTTACACCCTTGCTGTGCAGCTGACAACAAATGATTGAATAAAAGGCCACCCCCATGTTGAGGGAGCAGTGAAAGGCTCTAGGATGCTTTCAACACCTAGCAAAAATGTATGTTCTCTTAAAAAGCATGCAGCAAAGATTCATCTCAAAACTCATGTTGTTGTTCACATCACTTAAAAGTCTCTAATCCCAGGGGAAAATTGAGGAAATTTGGGGGAAAACTGTACAGTTTGGGGATGGAGAAGGAGGGCACTCTGGGAAATTGAGAAAGTGAAGGGTTTTTTTTGTGGTAAAGGGTCCTTTTGGTCATTCCCCCAGAGAGTATTGGAGGGTTGTGGCAAGGAAATGCCACCACAGGCCTGAATGGACACATCTTTTTTTTGACTGCATGGGACTGATTCCCTTCCAGGGATGGGTCATTCACAACTTACGCAGGGAAGCTGTGGCTTCCCTGGAAATGTCCAAGGCCAGGCTGGATGGGCTCTGAGCAGCCTGGGACAGTGGAAGGTGTCCCTGCCCAAGGCAGGGGTTTGGAGTGAGATGATCTTAAAAGTCCCTTCCAACATAAACTATTCTGTGATTCTGTGATTTGAAACAAGCTGCATTTCAATTCTTCATATGGGACAGAGATTTCCTCTGTTCTGTTTTTTTAATTATATATATGAGGATATACAGTTTAATATACAGTATAATAATATATAATAATTTCTCTGCATAATATTTACCCTATTTTCCTGTCTTTCTGTATTTTATAGATGCCATCAGCATAAATCCTAAAGACACCCGTTGGGTTGGTGCCTGGTGGCTTGGATTGCTTATCTGTGGAGCTGTCAACTTCATTGCCTCATTGCCTTTCTGGTTTTTGCCCTATTCCTTACCAAAAGAAGGAGAGAATGAAAACTTGAAGATTAGCCACTTGTCTGTTCAAGGAGATCAGTGTAAAATAGACCCCCCAGTTCAGCCACAGTTAAAGTTCTCAGAGGCAGTAAAAGGTGAAAGATTATTGCCTAAATGTTTATGTATAAATTCTGTCTCATGGATTCATTGAGCTGAGCATGGGCTCACACAGCCTTCAGCAAAATGCACATTTCTGCAGTGCAAATTGTCAACAAAAATGTCTTTAATTTGTCCTATTATAATATACCTGCTATATTATTATATACATACGTATTTTATAATATACAGTCCTCTCCTGATGCCAGACAGCTGGGAAAAACTTGTGCTGTTTCTCTGAGCACCAGAGATCCTCAGTTTAATAGTTGTGAGATTGTATTAAAGCTACAACCCTATGATTATGAAAAGAGAGTGGGGGAAACATCCCATCTCTCATTAATGGCCAATCCATAGCAGGCAGGTTTGTGTTTCACTGAGGGAAATGTTTGGGAAGGAAACATGGAGCTCATTCTGACTACATCAGATGTTGGAGGGACTCCACTGGATTTGTAGCCCCTGTGCATGAGCTCAGGGATGCTGAATTCATCTCACATACGCAATATCATATCCACTCAGCCATTGCTTTTATTTTTATATTTTTATTATGAGACCCAAAGTTTTGTTTGTATATATGTGCCCACCTACAGCAGATGTGTTTTGAGCTCCCACTTTTTATGCAGCTGTGCCAAGAACCAGACTACAGTCTAAATGCAGGTGTTTATGTTCACTTTATAGATAGATAAAGTGATGGATTGATGATTTAATAGATTTTAATGTGCTAACCAAGGGTCCCAGAAATGATACCAGCCTTTTTTGGGGCCAGGTGCTTGTGTTCTCTAAATATCACCTTCTTGTGGGGCTCTTGTGTGGCTGGTGAAGGCTCCTGCTTTAGGAACCACATTTCAGCCTTGGTAGAGGCTCTTAATGCTGTGTGCAGACATTGATATTGAGAAGGTGTGTTGTGAGGCTGAGCTCACATCCCACAGGATCATCCAGGATCCCTGATTCCCAGCTCAGCACCCTCTGTGCTGCTTGGCCCTGCTCCTCCTGTCAGGCACGTGCTGGCAACGAGGAGAACTCTCACTTGAGCAAGCATGTGTTGTGATAGGCACAGAATTGTAACCTGCAATTAAATCAAAGTTAGTTTTACTATTCAAAGGTTTCCAAAACAACTCTTCTCTGTGTTTAGCAGGGTGTACAGTATATACCTCTCCATTGCAGATTTCTTGCCAGCACTCAGGAAGCTGTTTGGAAATCCAATTTTTGTGGTGTTCATCTTCCTCACTATTCTGCAGTACAATTCCCTTGTTGGGATAATAACCTATGAGACAAAGTTTATGGAGCAGCAATTTAATGTATCAGTTGCAAAAGCCATTTTTCTAATTGGTAGGTACCTGACTTCTTTTCAAATTCCAGCGTTAAAAAATAATATTTTGGTTATTTGTTTGTTATTTTATCTTCTGTTTTAGAAGGAGCTTACGTTAACTTTTTTTTTGTTAAAAAGAAAGCATGTAGTGGTTTCCTAATTTTCTTACTGTATTTTGAAAATGGATGTTAATTTTAGTGTTAATTTTCCTAATGCTCCTAATTCACTGAGCCAGAGGATTATTAAAACTGGTTGGAGGTCTTTTTCATAGTGAGATTTGGGGTGTGTCTGTTTTCATGAGTAAAAACCACACATCAGACATCAGCTGCAACTAAGTAAAAACTAACAGAAAAAAATTTAAAACTGTTTAATGAAATATGTGGTTTTTTCTTTTCAAAGTAACATATTGGTATAAATGGTCTTTCATTTTGATTACAAATCCAAATTTTATAAGCAATAAGAAACCAAGATATAAAAGTTTGAGTCACTTGATTGATTTCAAAGCTGTTTTTCTATTTACCAGTTCATTCAAAAATAAGTACCTTGTAGTGTTCTACAAAAAAAGAATGCTGAAATTATATTAATCTTACAGTGATTGATATGGTTTTATAATCTGGAAGGAAAACCAGGCTATGTGAGGTCATTGCAGAACTATATTGCATTACTTTAATTGAAGATGCAATGACTTAGTCAGCTACAAATGTGGGAAGAACTTTCTTTTTCCTATCATTTTTTTCTAAATGCTGAGAAAACTTTACAGAAATTACCAAGAAAACCAACCAACCATAAAACCAGAGAAAGGCAAATCCCTCCCAGTAACACCTTGTCAAACCTCTCTGTTCAGCAAGTGTATGCAAGGGCTGGTGTTTGTGAAATACTGAATAGATTAAATCTAGATAAAAATAATCTCATTATTCATTCTCAGATCAAAATGGAACCCAGTGCAGAACCAGATGCAACTTCCTTTTATGTCCCATTTTGGAGACGCTTTTGTAGCTTTCATAAAGTTTTATGTTTTATTTTATATGAAGTGTGTAGCAGCTAAGGCATTATCATTTACTCCAGTTTCTAACAGGCATCTGTAAAGGTTTTATTATATCTGCATACAAACAACAATATCGTAAAAATGCAGGGAATATTGAGGAATTGAGCTTTCCAAAGTAAATAAATTAAATTTATAAATCATAATATGATTTGAAAAAGAAAATGGGGATGTGAATTGACTAGAAGGTAATATAAATCTTAGAGCCTCAAAGAATCAGCCCCAAAATAGGTATCTGATATTTTGAAAATACTAGAACAAGATATTTATTCTAAAAGAGCCAGTGCCAGTGAGAGCAGTTACCATTTTTCTCACCCTCTGTTTGCAGGTGTGATACTTTTACCTGTCACAATCCTGGGGATGTTTCTGGGAGGCTTCCTGATCAAGAAATTCAAGCTGCACATCACTGAAATGGCCAAGTTTGCATGCATCACCTTCACAGTGGCGTATTTGCTGAACCTCCTGTACTTCACGTGCAGCTGCGAGGTGCTCCAGGTGGCTGGGCTGACAGTGCCCTACTCTGGGTTTGTATCCCCTCACTCTGGGCTGCTTGAGTCATTTCTCACAGCTGCTGCTTTGGGGGTGAGGCGCAGAAAAAAAAATTCCTAGGTTTTGAGACAGAATTGTCAGTCTGAAGTCGTGCCTAAAGCTGGGGATGGGGAAAATATACCAATTTTATTTTCCGGATTTGTTTAAAGTGGACATTTCTTTTTTCTAATTCTCTATTTCTTTTTCCTAAATTTTCTGTTTCTGACAATATACCTATATATTCTGGCAAATTGTTAAAAGAGATGCCATTTATTACAGGCAAATTAAATTTCTATATTCTTTTTCAAAGGTTTAATTTAGAGAGCCTTTTCCAGATTCTAGCAGCCTGCCACAAAAGCCTACTGTATAAATTTAGCTCAGTCTGGTCCAAATTTCGAGGGATTTTAAAGGATTAAACTGAATCCAGCAGGACTTGCTGCATTTTCAGTTCAAACTCAGCCCTGTGGTTTTTTAAACTGAGCCTATGTTCAGGGAAATATCGAAGTTATCTTGGTGAACCTGATGTCCAATTCAACTCCGAGCTCAGTTTTTGCCATGAAAAGGTTTCAGAGGTTTGTGCAGGAGAGATAATCCTGATTGAGTTCAACATCTGACAACACAGAGCGAATTAAAAATAAGCATAAACAGCAAGAGAGCATATATTGAAAGAGCATTTTGAGTTTCTCCAGGAGAACCGAGTCTGGAGAATTTGGCACATGTTAGGGTTGTTTCTGGTTAAATGACATTTAGTGTTTTACCTGTTTAACCATTTATATTTTGAAGACAAGCAACAGCCTAATGAGGGCTAAACCCCTCAGTTACCTTCCCTTCTGAGAGACTTGGGGGAAATGCAGCCCACATCATGGGTGCTTTTGGCTGAGGGAGGGAAGAAGGTAGGAGAAAAGGCAAGATTTGAACACTTTTACCTTACATTTTGATTGACCTCACAGCAAGGAGGATTTGTAGGTGGTGGGCTCCTGACACTTTCTGAAAAAAGTGCTTTGAGTGTCCTGAAACAGTGACCTGGATCCAGTGAAAAAATGTCAAGTGCTGTTATGGTTTTATGTATGTTTTTTAACTTTTACATCCCTATCTCTATCACCTGGGTATGGTATGATATCCTACTGCTGAGGAAAAGCATGGTCTTTCCTTGGGCCATGTCTCTGTGATAAGAGATTCTAGGTTTGATTTTCTTTTCCTTTTTCTCGTAGTGAGATTTCAAATGCAAAATTAATACCACATATTCGCACCCAGCCTTTTCATTTCCCTGCCTTTTCAGTGACAATCCATAGAAAGGTTGATAAAAAATCATCTTAGTGTCCATATGACAGCCCTACAGTACATTGGGTGGTTGCAGATATCTGTCTATTTTGATTGCTTCACATGTTTTTCCTGCCTACTCCTTATTTTTTTTAAATTTTTTTTTTGCTATAAAATGCCACTAAACAATTCTTTAATTTCTTTCTGTTGTCCTCCAGAATGAAGCACCTTTCCTCCAGCAAGCACATCTACATGGCCAGCTGCAATGCTGAGTGCAGCTGCAAGCTGGACCAGTGGGACCCTGTCTGTGGGGATAATGGGATCACATACATGACAGCCTGCTTTGCAGGGTGTACATCATCATCTGGCACAGGAAGGAATATGGTAAATATCCACGTGGATAGATGACTCTGCAGTGGGACAAGGAGCAATGGTTTTAAGTTAAAAGAGGGCAGCTTTAGACTAGATATAGGGAGAGACATTTTTATCAGCGGCAAAGCCATTTCCAGGACTTCAAATAATCCTGTCTGAGCAAGACTGTTAAAAACACTATGTTTGCAGAAGAGTGTGCAAATGGTTATATCTTCTGGCAGAAGCAGAGTTGTCTTCATTGACAATACTGAAAAAGAGAAGCAGCACTATCAGGCTTGTATTTAAACATCCCATCAATATTGTCTGGCCTCACTCCAGGAAAATTGGCCTTCAAACCCATGTCTCCTGCTAACTCCAAAGCCCATTATCAACCCAGCACCAAATGCTGCCTGAGCATATAATGATATATATTATAATGATATATATGCATGATTGCCTATTTGGTCCACACCTCTATTTTTGCTTCTTGTTGTTGTTGCTCATCTTCTTCATGGGATACCTGAGCAGAATGGCTGCATAGCAGTTCACATCTGATTTTGTTACCTTCAATCCATTTTAAACACACACAGAGCACCTTCTGTTCTAGTAATGGCATGGCTGAAACTAGAATTCCAGTTGCTTTGTGTCTCTAGAGCAGCTCAGAGAGGCTGGAGCATATCAATGAACTTGCCATCAGTCTGCAGAGATGATTACAGAAGTTTTTTCAGCATCAACAACAGCCTGGCTGGTATGGGGAGTGAAAAATCTAGCTGCTGAAATGGTTGTTTATTGCCACTGGATTCTGAATAAATAAATTCTTCCTCTCATCTTCTCCTTTCAGGTGTTTCACAATTGCAGCTGTGTGGAAGGACAAGGGCTCGGGCTTGGCAATTCCTCTGCAGTTTTGGGACAATGCCAAAGAGAAAGCTGTACCAAAGCCTTTCCCTATTTTTTAGCATTACAGACTGCATGTGCATTTATTTTAGCCTTAGGAGGCACTCCTACATACATGATTATGTTTAGGTGAAATATTTTAACTTACCTTGACCATAAAGCTTGGGGAAAGAGAAACAGAAAATTATATCTACTATTTCATTCCTGCTGTGAGGAATGGCATGTGGATCAAATTGCGCCCTGAGGATTTGCCTGTACTCTGAAATCCAGCTCTTTTCAGAGGCAGAGCAAAATATCTGTCCAGAAATTTAATTCTAGGTTGATGCTGAGTAGATACTTTGGTGATGAAAGGGGGGGCATTATGCTGATCCTGAATGCTGGGTTTCATTTCCAGTGATAGGGATGTTTTCACCAGAGCATTGGACTTGAAATAAGATGCAGTGCTAAGCCAGAGCCAATGCTATTCACATTATTCAGAGAAAAACAGGTACCTTTGTTAAGCCTTGTAGCCTCACAATATCTTCTGTGTTGGGAGAAGTGTGATACTCCCATTTTTCTGGTCAACTGATAGGAGCAGAATTATAGCAGGGATTTTTTTTTTGTTTTTAATATTTTCATTCCTTCAGCTGGAAAGCAGCACCACTATTTTACACTCAGAAGCAAAGACAGTGTTCTGTGCCTGTCACGTGGAAGTGTCTTTATCCTCCTGCTCAGGGGTGAATCACAGTGGTCAGTGCATGTCACTAAATTACTTGGCTAAGCTGCTGATTTCCTGCAGTATTTCTAAGTGTAGTGCACGCCTGGGTTATGGACAAGGCTCACTTTGCTGGCCAGTTTGCAGAACCCTGGCATGTGTAATGAGAAGCCTTTGATGTTGATGCTGAAGGGACAATGCATAAACAAATGCAAGAAACAATGCAAAGCAGGCTGGGCACAGTCAGGCTCCCTCCCTGCCCCTGTGCCAGCTCAGTGCTCCTCTCTGCTTTGTGTCAATTCTCCCAGCTCACCTGCTGGACACAGGCTGCTTTCCCCTGGTAGGAATGAGGTGCTTTTATAGCCAGGTCACTCACATTTGCTGTCTCTCTGGAAAATGCTGGAGGCAGAGGTGGTTTAATCAACAAGGACTGCACAGCCTTGTTCCCCCTGGTCACCACTGCTCAGTGCAGCCCCTCATAAAGCCAAGCATAAGCTTGAGCTTGACTTACGGGCATGAACTGTCTTGTTTTGGTGGGTTCACTTTCATGTCCCTGCGCATCATCTCCCAGAAGTCTTTACAACCCATTTTCCTTTGGTTCAACAAGAGTTTCTGTAGATCCTTCTGTTTATTTCAATGAGTGCTGTTGTGTGGAAGGAGACCCTGCACCTGAGCCTTAACTCTGGTGGATGTTTTCAGTCAGGGTTCCATGGGCTGTGCTGGGTGAGCCACAGCACTCCTGCACTGGGGCATGTGCAGATGTTCTCAGCATGGCTGTAGCTGCCTTACTCTGCTCCTCAACATAATGGTTTTGTTTCCTTTCCAGATCTGTTTCACCAGACCTGAAATCCTTTGCTGTTGGGATAGAAACTTTGGGTGGTAGAGTACTAGGTAAGACTTAATTTCTCTGTGGTTTTCAAGTGGGTGGTCAAAGAAGCCAAAGAGGCAGACCAAAGACAGCCCTTGCTATGCCCTTGCTTCAGAGAAGAACAAAATTAATTTTCCAAAATTTTTTGTTGTAAGCAGACAGTAGATTTCAAAATGTTTCCTGCTATGTATTTACATATTAAATATGTAATATTTAATATTAAAAATAAATGATGCAAAGGAGAGAAATTTCATTTTACTTTTGAGTTTCTTTTTTTTTAAAATTGTGGTCACAGCTACCTGGGCTTGATCAGTCTGCATAACCTTAACACCCATTTCCCTTTTGCTGACCATTATTCATTAAAGCTCCCGTGTACTTTGCCTATTTTTTTGTTTCTTGAGTTTATCTTCAATAAACCATCATTTAAGGATTCAGACACATAGTCTGCCCTGCCTCAAGCAAACCTTGCCTCATCTTCCCCAGTTTACTGATTTTGAAATCTCTGCCTTGCAGACAAGCCCAAGTAGTCATTTGGATCTCTTTTCCCATCTCCATATTTTAGTTGAACGCTGCAGAGAATCGATCTTCTACTTTTATAAGGCAGTTAACTTCAGAAAATTGCACACTCTTCTTCAAACAGCTTACTGGTGATACTAAAACATTATTGTCTGTCTAAAAGAAATTCTTTCAGCACTACATAAATAGTGCACTTATTACCCAGTTTCTGTGGAGCAAGTGCTTAATTTCATCCCTTTGCACTGGACTAATCACCTTTTAATGGCAAACTGTTGTGTAAGACCTGAATAGATAAATCAATATACATAAATATTAATATGTCATGGCATGTAATTCCACACCAGGGATTGCAAAAGAAATGTTGGTAATATTATTTCTCTAAACAATGAGAGTTAAACTTCTAATAAAAATACCATTAAAAGGAATTGCTAACATTTCCCTTGCTGGATATTATTATGCTATAATCATCCATCATTTCAACTCCCTTTAAGTACTTGCATAAATATTTTCACAAATCTTGTAATCTCAAAGCTGGAACTGAATGTTTAGTCCCATTTTATGCAGGCATAATTCAGAAAACCTGGAGATTCACTTCCCCATTTCTCTGCATGACATTAACTGATGAGATCTCCATGTCTGAGATCTTGTAATGAGAATTTTCTTTGCAGGAGGACTCCCAGCCCCTATTTATTTTGGTGCCTTGATAGACGAGACCTGCTTGAAATGGGGGACAAAAGGCTGTGGGGGATCTGGATCCTGCCGTGTGTATGACACAAAAGAGTTCAGGTAATCCTCATTAGGGTTTGGGAAGACCAAGGTGGACTTTCCTCATGTCAGCTGTACACTGATAAGGGTCTAGCACCACCACAGCTCCTTACTTTGACTAGACCTTAATAGGTAAACAAGCCAAATAATTTTTATTCAATCTGGCATCTAAAACTGCAGGGTACTGCCTTAAGTCACGAGAATGAGTTCTTCTGTTGGTGCTGGCACTGAATAATAAAATAAGTACCCTGAGTAATTCTGTGACACTTTGGCTTTGTGGGATGCTGAAAAACTTTGGAGTACGTGTAGCTCTGCAGATTCTCTCCCTCATCCCTCATTTGTTTGCTGCCTGTTGTATAAGAGATGTCACAAAATCCACTTGGAGGCAGGATACAATTGACTGGAGAGCTGTGGCCAGGAGCACCGTGTGTGCCAGTGAGGAGCTGGGGAAGGACAGGGACAACGGGCAAAAGGCCCCAGCTGGTGCAGCTCCTCTTTTGCCAGCCCTAAAATAGAGTCTGCTGGACAGCAGCACACTCCAGACATTTGTGCTGTAAGTCTGAGGTCTGATTAGAGCCTGTCTGGGGCTAAATGTCATGAGGTCATTTGCTTCTGCCTGTTATTTCTCATTTTCAAATGTGAAGCAATACCTGGCTGAGAATAGATGGTTTTATCAAACTGCCCTTTATATCCTACTTTGTTCCATACAGAAATGGAAAGTTTTATTAACATAAATGTATTTTGTCCATCTTTTCCCCCCAGGAATGTCTACCTTGGCCTCATTGCAGGACTGCGGGCAGGATGCTGTATCTTGTACATAGTGCTCTCTGTTTTAATTATGAAACGCTTCAGACCAGATGGCAAAGAGATGACAGATATTAAACATGCAGAAAGATCAATCAGCAAAGAACTCGACACTGGCAACAAAAGAGAAATTCTTCCTGGTTTAAGAACCTCAGAGGAGAGAGAGGAAACTTATATGTGAAAAAGAAACAAGGTCTTTTGTAACTTTGCCTGTGCTTTAGTTTTTCTTAGCACAAAAGGAGTCTAATTACAGACTTCAACATCTAGTTTACATTTTGAGAGTTCAAAAAGTATCTTTGAACATTTTTCTTTGCTTTACCTTATCTTCTTCCTTTTCTTATCTGAAACAACAATAAGGGGAAAAGCTGTCCAAAATTTTTGGGAATTCTCCCAACCTGTTACTCTCAGTCCCTTTCTAGACCAACAGTAGGACAAGCCAAAACTTTGCAAGTGTCATAAATTTGATTATGATTGAAAAATTAGGAAGAATAAATCCACAGTAAACTGATTTGATATTTTTCACTGAGTTTATTTCAAGTCTTCTTGCTCTGTATTTAGTCCTACAGCTCCACATGGCCAATCAAGTTTCACTTGGGCTTCTCTGGTGGCCTCTGCTGTGGGGTTCATGACCAGAGCTCGTTGTTCCAGGCTTGGTCCCGTGTGCCATGGCCAGGTGAGACCCCTGGGGCTGTCAGTGAGCACCCTCAGAACCCAAAGTGCACTGCAGCTCTGGGGTTTGGCTTGAAAGTGTTAAACAAAGTGGAAAGCAAATGGAGAAAGTGGTGTATTAATTTTTGCAGCACATCTCAGTAATGGTTTTGAGAGAGATTACTCTGAACCGATGCAATAAAGTGAAAGGTGTTTCAGTTTCTTTGATTTTTTGGTGTGTTTTTGTGGATGGAAGGGAGGGCATTTTTAGCCTAAGGAGCACATATATATAGATTTCCTTCCTTGTTTAAGGAACCTCCAGTAAACCTTGAAATACGGTACAGAATACTTGAAAATTCACAGCTTCCCACAGGTAGCCTTGTCCAGATTGAAGCTTTATTAAAGGAAGCTCACAACAGTTATTTAAAGGGGAAAGAAATACATCAAAAAATGTTATTAGTATGATATTTTGTTGACAGCCCTCAGGAGGTACCTTTACAATAGGACCAAACCTACTTAGTAAGATCAGTGTAGATTTTGTCTCCATCACCACAGGCATTTTGCATTCTTTTCTGGAGGGTATCTCTTCTCCCTGCAGTGCTGTGCAGAAACCCAAAATTTCTTTCCTAACTTTAAACTTCCTTAGGATATGGAATAGAGATAATAGACACAAAGAAAATCTACCACACTTTATCTGATAAAGTAGTAGATCAGAGGGCCAAAGAGAGGGATTCTCCATATAAAATGATTTTCTGACCTTTCTTCTACCGTCTGCCCCATGTAAGTGCAAGAAGAGGGATGGGAAAAGGGTTGGTGTGATACTCACTGAAAGGAAGTTCTTCACATCCTGGCCTTTGGGGATGGAGTTTGCATTTTATTGCTTAAAGACAATGACCAGCACATCTAGACATTGTTTTTTACATTCACAGCTCTGATTATAAACTGCCAGCAGATCTACCTGAGATGTGTCTATTATAAGAGATGAAATGAAAGGCACTCTGGTACAGAAGATATCAGTAGTGCACCTGGGACGGGAAATTATTAAAGAAAAATCCAAGTTCCAGAAACCTCAGGAACAGTACACAGAGAAAATCATGGTGTGTCATTCTCCTTCTGTAAGCAGTATTTTAAAAGTTGAATAAATGCCTTGGCAGCTCTAGAAACACTCCTGATCTCTGCCAGACACAGAGTCAGTCAGGTGACTCATACTAACATCATTTCCCTTTTACTTCTGTTGTTTGGGTATTTATTTCTGCACACTGGTTGTTTTTATTTTATATTACAGGGTTTATTTTGACGGGAGCATCTTGATTTTCCCAGGAGGTAATGTTTTATCAAAGGTGTGTTGATAATTGATGTCAGACTGGAAATGAGATTCTGGTCAAATCTGATGATTCATGCCCAGATATTTACCCCAGATGAAACTGAGTAAAGGGAGGTTTTTCAAACAAATAAGAATTAACATCCTTCTTCATAACAGTCCTGAATCAATATTAGCACAAGCCTTGCCACAGGTAGCATTAAATGAGCCTCTCACTCAGCATTCTGACAGCTCCAAGGCTGTCTCACTTCCCTGTGTTTCCAACATTTTTTGAGTGCAAATCTAGCACTCTCCTGTGAGCACAAGGCACAAGTTTCTTCACGGGAGCAGATCATAGTTCAACAGACACCTAGTACAGAACATGCAATAAATTAAATAGGTGGTCAACCAAGGGGCATTTTCCCAAAAGCTTTTTATCTCCTTGCTTCTGACAACAGAGAAGAAGTAAAGACATAATTCTAACTCCTACTCCAGAGGCCTGAGAGGCAGAGGGGGCCCTTGGGCTCTGGTTTGACTGCAAAATCACATTACTGGCTCTAGGATCAAAACTGGGATCTTTGTCCTGTGTGAGAGCTGTGACGTGTCTGAGCCCCATCACTGGGAAAATCCTCCAGGAAAGAAGGAAAATCTGTGATCTGCCAAGCTCGTAAGAGAATTTGTTAACCAAGAAAGCCATTTTGGAGGCAAATTTGCAACTCTACCAAGCCAGGTGTGCTTTCAAATACAGACTACAAACCATGTAGTTTAGGGATCATTACAGAGAGCTTGATGGGCCAAAAATCATGGTAAGTCCACTAAAATCAATGGACAAATAAAAAAGGCAGTGAGTTTTCATCAGACTGTAGAAGATTTAAGGGCATGAGCCTTGTGTTTACTCGACTCTTTGAGGACATCAGAAAGTTCTTTAATGGCATTTTCAAAGTGCTTCTGTCAGAATAACTGCACAAGACAGAAGACAGCTCAGTTATCTGGCATTTCTCTGCTTTTAGATATACAACCAAGCAGACATAATGACCTATGACTACCTGTTTTCATGATGTTTTCTACTTGTTTATCAAAGAAATAGAAAAAACTGCAGCATCCCTAAACCCACAGTTTTCTGTATGCATTAGGATCACGCACCCTACAAAAACCAAGCCCTCCTTTGGCTTTTGTGTCCCCATTATCAACAACTCCTGTCTATCCTGGCACAAAAATAAGTTTGGAATAAAGTACTAGTTGTTGCAGAATAAACAGAAGATACCTCAGGCTGTCAACTTAAAGTATTTAAAATGTTTTTCTAACATAGGAGAGAGGTGACATTAGATTTAGCCTACCAGTTTTCACTGTGGAGTATATTGTCATTTTGTCCTTCTCAAGTTTGAAATACAGTCAAAGTTTTTTCCAGCTGAAACTCTTAATATAGATCTGAGTCATCTGTTTGGGTTTTTTTCTCCAGTGTTACTTTCTGTTAAATTAATGTATTTATTCTGAACTACGTAAACATAACTAACTCATTGTTCAAGTTGAGGATTGTTTTCCAATGGGACTAAGTGCTGGTTTTTTTAGTTAGGTGCTCTAAACATGCTATAATGTGATTACCACTTTTAGTGAAAAACTAAGTAAGTCTTGAGTGATTAAGAATATCAGAAAGCAACAGGTCATCAGATTTCTGCAGATCAGTTTAATGAACTTTAATGAGGGGCAATAAGGTAATTGTTACAGAAGAAATACTGGTCGTGACAAAATATTCTGATGGAATCCTTGAGATTTGGTCAGAATAAAATTTGCATTTTGCAGAAAAAAAGCCCTGGGAAGTGTTACTAAGATTCTTATAACAGATCTGCATCTTAAACCAGAGACATTCTGAGTCAGTGACTGTCAAACCTCAATAATTCATCTCCTCAGCTGTGTTGCACCATAAGACATTTATATAAAATGCAGCATTTTCTACTCTAAAGTCACCGGGCAGGAAATCATAAGAAGAGTTTCATGTTTCTCAGTAGGAGATATTGCTGCATAAATGAATGAGTGCTCTTGTTATCTGCAAAAGCCATAAATGACTTAATCTCATTTGAATGCATATTTATTTTAATATCATCCTATCAGTGGAACACCGATGTTACATATTATTACCTCTAAAATTAGGATTACACTAGGTCACGTAATCACAGATGTTGTGCTGGGTCCTGGCTTAACTGGCAAGATCAATGAAACCTGAAATATTACTCCCATACTAATAACAGGTTATAGCAATAACGATAACAATAATGACAATATTATGATCTGAAATATCTCAGAGGTCCTGCCAAGTTTTCTGTATTGATTGCTTCAACATTTTTTTTTTAAAGCTGCAGGTACATGGGTCAGAAAATCAGCTCCTAAACATAACAGATAGATAGATTTCCATATAGAATTTTATTCTTCACAAGGTATGAATCACACAAGATTAAAATGGCCAAATATAATATTATATCAGTTGGAGAATGGCTCATCAGGATACCTGGTTTGCAAAGTGGAACACGTCAGCACATGAATAAAATTGCAAATGAAAAGAAGAATTTGCTTTTGGGGACTGTGAAAAAGTCCCCTCATCAAAGCTTATAAGTATGGATCTGCATCTTAAAAAGATGATAATGAGTTTAGAGGAAGAATTCCATTTTTGGGTATCCTATTTTAGGTAATTTGGATAACAATTTTCAGTTTAAAATCGTTAGTACTCAGAAGTCGGAAAAAATCTAGCACCAGGCTCACTGAAAAAAGCATTTCTTAAAAAAAAAAAATCAGGGCACCTCAGAAACATTTTAACTTTTATTTTCCAAGGTTTTTTAAAGAGTCATTTCAGAGCAAGCACACAAACAGGTTCGACCCCCTTGAAGATAATGAACCTTTGCCAATCCCTGACTGTTCCAATCTCGCATTTGCTTTAGCCTGCAAATACCTGACCTTATTTTGCTTGGAAAAACAGCTAGATCATAAAGGTACAGATCAATACACAAATCAAGAATAGATTTCCATTGCAGTCAAAGATATGATCACAGCTGAGTGAGCTGAAACTACTGAATCCAGATGGCACCTGTGCAAGTGCTGAAAAAGGCACCTGCTACATCACCTGGGCAGGTGATGGCACAGAAAGCCAAAACCCTGTGCTGGAAACTGGAAAGCAAAGACATGTCCATAACTACTGTCATTTAATGTTAAATGAATCAAAGCTAAACCTCCAGCAGCAGAACTGCTGTCTCCAGGCAAAAATTACTCTTTGGTCAAGAACTGAGAGGGTGGGAACTTCAGATAAAATAATGTTTCCAAAATACTTATGGCCTATATATAATATAATTTTTCAGACATGCAAAGCTCACCCAGAATGAGGGAACATCTCAATAACTGTTAATAAATAATATAACATCCTGATTTTTGAAGCTGTATCTCTTTAGAGTAGGAAATATATCCTGAAGCACTTCCTTTCTTGTATGCTTACTGTCATCTAACTCACAAAAATGGAAGCTTTCAAAGCACTTACATGGTCCTGTTTCATTACTGAACCTGAGTTAAGCTTTTTGGAACCTGCATCCATTGAGATGCCATTATAAAGTAAACCTGAATGACAAATTTTGACTTAGGAGTTTGACTTATAAATCTGGTTTATAAGTGCTTTGGAAAATTGTTGTTATTTATTTATTTTCTGTTATTTTAACCACATTTCTTGACTGAAGAATAAGACTGTAACAGAGCAAGGAAGTGAATGCAAACATCCCAAATTCCATGGTAATCTGTTCAACTTCAACAGTGTGTTAAAAAATGTCTGCCTTGAGGGTAACAGATCCTCCAAGCAAAATTTTGGAAGATAAAGAACACTTCTCATGTCAGACCATTCAAATGTTTATGTGTAATATACAATTGTTATTTCCAGCTCAATTTTTCTCTCTTCTCTGACTCGATAGTGCTGATGCAGACTGACCTAAGAGCTGAAGATATAAATGGAAAGTGTGGTGGAAATACCATGATTTCTATTTTTTTTTTTCTGTAGATCCCAGAAGACATCTCCTCAGAGAAAAAATGAGGAGCAGAAAGGAACAGAAATAGTTCATGCTGATCACTGAGCTGTCACTGCAGAGGGTAAGTTGCAGCAACTTAGAAAGAAGTGATTACAAGTAGGGGAGTAATTCCTTAACAGGATTTTCTCTTTCAAGCTGCACAGTGCAGGAACTCACTCCAGCACCAACACAGTCCCAGCCCTGCCTGCAGTCCCTACCCAGAAGTCCCCTTTTTTTGAACCAGCTAGATTATTAGCAGATTTTAATTGTTAATACCAAAAGTTGGACCAATGTAGTCTCGTTACTGTAATCAGTTCTGTTCCTTGTATTTCCAGTCCTTTTTCTTTGCTCTCTTAATTTGGCTTTCAAAATAACACCTAAGAGCTGATATCTTAGAGACTGCCCACATCTGCTTTCTGCACTGTGTTTTGATAACTGTTTCCACCATGTCATCTGTTTTAGGAGGTAGAATAATTTAGGCAATGCATTTGACACATTTTTATTTTGATTTTTGGCCCATCCATACTTCCTCAAGCACGTGCTGCCACGTCAGTTTTGTTCTGCAGTTCTACATTTGTTGAAAGGTTCAGTCCTCCCAAAACCTTTTAAGGATCAACAGAAGAATGTTTGTTCAATAAATTGCCTGCTGTTTCTTTCCATGCCAATATTGACATTTTTTGCAAGTTCAAATTGACTGCAAAGTGCATCCCTTCTCCATGAGTGTCATCAATATAGAGATAATGACAACTGACCCAAAGACAGGTCTTCCCACACCTACCAATGCTTGGATGACCTTAAGAAGCAGCTGTTAGATTTCCTACATCCCTGAAGGATTTGTCAAACAGGGCTGGAATAAGGGCATTTGTGAGGCCTGGATGGCAAAAGCATTTCTTTCTCTCCATAATGCTTCTTTTGAACCAGCTCAATGCATTCCTGAAGTCAAGGAAAACAACAAACAACTTTAGATCCTGTGTATTAAAATGAGGATTAAAAAAAGACTAGTGGGCTGAAATTAATGATGATTCAGAAATGAGTCAGCTATTGAATTCTCCTTCAAAAATCTGTTTTCAAGAAGGGGAAAAAAAAAAGAATAGTATGAATAATTGGAAACTAAGGAGCTTTTGCAAGTAAATACTTGCAGCTACTTAGTGTAAGTAAGGAATTCCATGAAGCATGCACAAGAAGGAACACCAATAAAACTAATCAGTCCTATTACTGCAGGTATATTTTAAAAATAATTGATAACTGCTAGGATTTCAGGCAAATGCAGCAGACAATTGGACATTTTGAGAGATCTGACTGCATGTAAGGCACTTATCCTTGAAGTGAGTTGAGCACAACATCCATCCCTGGTCAGGTTGTGACCCTAATCCCACAGGGCACCCAGGGTGGGCCTGCACAGAACTCTAGGCTGTCCCTTATGTTTTCACATTTCACACTGATGCACTAAATTTATGTTATCTTTTAAATTCCAAGAGTTTTATTAGAAAGGAAAATGCATACGTTTGTACAAAAGTAAAGTTGGTTCTGCTGATCTGCTGCACTGGATACAATGTTTGTCAGACCAAAAAATCCATTTCATAAGTTCTGAAATTTAAAAAAAGAATAGTGATAACATTTAACACTGCTTTAGATGACAACTAATGAGTTCACCTCCCAGTTTGGACAAAGTAAAATCATTCACACTTGATGAATTTGCATCAGTAGAGCCCTTGTCACCAAAACAAAACTGACAGATTTTTTTGTCTTTGTGTCATAAGTCTGTGATGTATTTTATTGCCTGAAGATTCTACTCCAGAATAAACCTATGGCAACATCTATGGGGTGGTATGCACCACATAAAAAAAGAATGAGCATTTCTCATGTTTTGCATTGGTTCAGACATAAAGCTCTGCACACAGATTTAGAAAACCACTTCTTTTTTTCTTTCTTTTTTTTTTTTTTAATATGTTCCAGCTTTGTCTTAAAGAGGAGATACTAAAAAAAAAAAAAGGGAAACACTTTAAGCAAAGCATGATTAGCTAAAAAGTATTTCTGTACTGATTTCGGACATTAGACTTCTTAAAAAGTGGGAAAGATTCCACACAGTTATTTTCCTGAGTACTAATAGAAAAGACAAAAATAATTCCCTTGCCTGCTTTAGGCACAGAAAGTAGCAAGATAGGAAAAGGCTTTTCTTCTTTTTATATGTTTTTCTCTTGCCCACTGTGCAGGCACTGAACAATGTAAATTTATTTTGCAGTTCACAGCATGTCACCTTTGGTGTGTTTCTTCTAGGGGTGGTGACTCCACCACTTTTCTGAGCAGTCTGTTCCAAGCATTTCTGTCAAGAAAATATTCCTGATGGCCAAGCTGAACCTCCTCTGGCACAGCTTGAGGCCATTTCCCCTTGTCCTCTTGCTGATTACCTGGGAGAAGAACCTGACCCCCCCCAACCCCGGCTAAACCCTTCTGTCAGGGGGTTGTAGAGAGCCACAGGGTTCCCCTGAGCCTCATTTTCTCCAGGCTAAAGAAGAATAAACAACTTCTCTAGTTTTGGTGGATGAAGAATCTCTACCTTCCGTAAATACCACTTCATTTGGAAAAAAAGTTCCATTCTTCTCCCTTCAGCTACTGCAATCACTGCTAAGTGACTGCTGTGACACACAACACATTTCAGAACAATTCAGCATTTTGCTCAACATATATTGTTTTGGTTGATTTTTTGTTTTTAATCTAGCATGTATATTAAATATCCCACTGAGCCTTGATCATCTATTTTAAACTGTCAACCTTCCTGTTGTGAAATGGTACTCAAGTGCCCCTCCTTTTATTTAAAGCAATAACAACTTGTCAAGCTCCAGGCGATGCGAGCGCAGTGAAAACAAACCAACAAATACACAAACGCAGCTTGGAGTATATGAGCTAAAGTCTGTGAGCCGAGGGAATTCCAAGGTGTGTGGAAACACGGATGGCGGGTGTTTTTCCTGCCTGATGATGAATTTCTCCCGGGATAACCAGAACTGGGTGTGAAAAGCACATGGGAAGCTGCAGCAGCCATGGGCTGCTGTCATTGGGGTGCCCTCTGCCGGGCCCTGCAGGGTGTTCCCTGGGCATCAGAAGCTCTTAAATAAAATAAAAAAGGTATTTTAGAGCAAAATTCCACTACTCGAAGACAAAAAAACCCCAAAACCCATTGTCTTTATGAAAACGTGTGTCGTTTTAAGCAGGTGTAGCTTTTTCAGCTGAGGTAAGACAAAGTGCTTCTTGGGGAAAAGTACTGCTTTTGCCAATTTTGAGATGAAAAGCGATGATGCAATTCAGTGAGGTGTTTGGCTTAAATGCTTTGGCTTACTGTGAATTTTGGTTGAATTTGATGGAATCAGAAAGCTTGTCCTAGCCTTGAGCTTATCTCTCCTGTGTCAGTCCCCTGGATGGATTCGCACACAGGATCAGGATCACTTTTTGTGGCCCTTTGGCATGTGCACGTTCTGGCAGCATCTTTGATCCCGCCAAAGAAACCAGACTGGCTCTGTCAGAACTGCCAAGGAGTTTTCCTTTGTCTGATGGGAATTTGGTTCAGTTTGTGTAACTCATTCTGTTACTGGTAATCAGGTACACATCAGGCACTTTCATACTTGTTTGTTAGTTTATTGTTGTTTGCAGTTTTGCCATTAGTTATGCTCTCTGTACAGTGTTATTAATTATTATTTAGTTACTCACAGCATTTTGAGTGGTGTTTCTAAAAGAAGCTGACCTGATTCACATGCCATTGGTCTAAATTTCTTTCTAAATAGAGGATTCATTCTCCCCATCAGAAGAACCTGGCAAGTGTTCTTTGATCTTGCAATTGTCTTCTTTACTCATAGCAGCATCTTCTTGTCCATTCTCCAGAGGCTTGGAGTTCTTGTTTTCAAAGTGTTTCTTTATCAATATATAAAAAAATATTGCAACCAAGAAGGAAGGACCTCTTAAAATTGCTCCTAAACCAAGGAAGACATACCTGTGGGACAGAGCATAGAAGACTGGGCCAGGTGTTGAATTTTTCCAAAACATTGAAGAAAATCTCTTTAATGGCTTTTAAGCCCTCGTATATACAAAAAAAAAAAACAAAACAAAACAAAAAAAAAAAGTATAGGGGAAGACATTAAAACTCATTATTTGTGAATGATACCAAAAACTGGACATTTTTAATTGCAAAAAATTCTCTTAAAGAACAGATAATATTCTTTTTCCTTATGAAGATAATTGCAAAGTGAAACTTCTAAGAGATTCCATTTTTTTTTCTTTTTTTTGGGGAAGATTTTTGGATCTCTTTAAGGCTTTGGGCTCTTTAGGGCTAGAAATACATTGAGGTCACCAGAGTGGTCTGTTGTACGTAAAAATAAAAAACACATCAGAAGTGAACAAGGCTTGAGTGAAAATGAGAAAAATTTATGGAGCAGTCCCTCAGGAGACCAATAGTGTTTGGGTTTCACCAATGCCTACAACTACTCAGTACAATATTATTTCATGGACTTTTCTCTCAAAAGTGGGCACAGGGTTAACGTTATTACCAGTGCGAACTAACTACCTGCAAATAAGGTAAATTTGGGTAGCTTTCCTCTTTATATAAAGTCCTAAAGTCTGAGGTATTTTTAATTGGCTCTAAGTATATTAAAAATACACAACCCATTCTAGAAACCTCTGTCATGGATATTAAATTTCTTTTGTACAACATAAAAGCTGACTAAAAATTGAGAGCTTAACATTTGATCTTGAGATTTTTCAATCTCAAGAATTTTGGACCCACCCAAAGCCAAGCCCAGAGTTAATATCTGACCACGATTTTGGATCGCACACTACAGTGTAAGAGAACCAAGCATGTCTTTCCACAGAGAGGGTTTTTGTGCCCTAATTTGCTTTACCTGTTTGCATTGGAGTCATAGAACCTGCAAGCCCCTCGCTTCCCACAGCTGGTGCTTCCCCATTTCAAGCATGTCTTGTCGATTGCTGCACCAAAATAAACTGGTGCTGGAATCCCAGCTGCAAGGAAACAAGCAAAAAATGGGACAAGATTTCACAGGAAAGGACATCTTCTTAGAAATCAGCTTTATATCTATCTATCTATTATATTTGTATTT
>VWZP01004518.1:259423-412920 GCA_013396995.1 Dicaeum eximium | reverse complement strand
ATTTATATATATGGATTGGACTCTGCAATGATTTCTCTTACCCAGCATTCTCATAACAAGTGTGAATAGACCAACTGCAAGAGCTTTGAACTCTGGCTGAACACATCTGGAAAAAAGAGGGATCAGTAAGAAGTGTTGGCCTATTTAGTGCTTAGACATGCCTACTAAACTGCCATTAAATAACCTGAATTTAATACTCTTGTTGATGGAAAACCAAAATTTGGAAGAAGAGTGCTTCCTTCATCTGCTGAAGTGTGTTAAGCAGTATGAAAAAGATGAATTAATCTACTGATTTTCATCAAATAGCTCATAGCAAGTCCATTCCCTATGCATAATTCAGTAATTGAAGTTTTAAAGTCATAATCAATCTATCCCAACCTTTTGGAAATAAGCTCTCCAACTGCTTTCACTCTTAGGCATGCATTTCCCTCACTTGATGGAATATTTAATGGGAAATGTCCTATTGCCCTAAGCCAGGAGAGCTGCAGGTGGCAGGGTTAGTGCAGAATTCCTCGGCACAAGGACACATCTTGGACAGCACAGAGCCTCCTGGCAATGTGCTCATCTGTTTCATGGGGAACTGCACTCCAGGCATCAGAAATGGGCTCTGATCTTGGATTCGTTGTATCCCCAGCCTCTGCCATCTCCTTGCACATCCAGAAATCCTGGCAAATGCAGGGCACTTTCAAAATCCAAGCAGAAAAGAGGGTATGTTCTGGAAAACCTGATTGCAGAACCATAGAGTCACAAAATGGTTTGGTTTGGAAGGGACGTTAAGGATTGTCTTGTTCCAAAACCACGAGCAGGGACACCTTGCGCCAGGGCCTCACCACCCTCACAGGGAGGAATTTCTTCTGACCTAAACTGTCCCTCTTCCCATTACTCCTTGTCCTACCACTACAGCTCCTGATGAGCAAGAAAATCCTTTTTTTCCTGACAGTAAATCAACAAACATGACTTTGAAAGCCTCACTAGAAAGCCTTCGGCAAACAGCCAGCTGTACTCACCTAAACATAATCATGTATGAAGGAGTGGCTCCCAGGGCATAGAAAAAGCCACCTATGACTTGAATTACTGTGTAATAAATGAAGTTCATTGAACAATCATCACTTTTTGGACACTGCCCCAAGGTGGCAGAATTGTTTCCTGTCCATGAACTGTTGATTTCAAGGCATCTGCAGTTATGGAAGACCTGGAAGGCACAAAACAGGTTTGGTAGGACACTGCTCATGAAATGGGGATTCTGTTGGAGAGAAAACAGAGTAAAGAGACGGCTCCAGACCACTTATGTTCTGGAGTGATCACCTGGCATCAGGAAACATGCAAATGGCACAGCCCAATGAAGGTTTACATCCATGGACTGGAGCTTTGTCTCTGGGACTCTGGGCATTATCTCCAGCACTCCATGCCGAGCAAAAATCAGTCATCCAGAAAAACAAGCAGCTTTCTGACATCCCAAAGTCTCACATGGAGGAAAGAAGCTGCCTTTCCTTAACCCATTTTTCATACTTAAACATTAATGGTCAGTAGCAGGGAAGGTACTACGCTGTGTTAGTGTACTTCAGCTGTTAGGTAAAGCCTCGGGCCAGCCAAAATGACATTTGTGAAAGGCAAAGCCTTCAGGCAACATGAAACCAATTTGATTTGTGTGTTTCCCCCTCTTGTGCTCAACCTACAGAAGATGAAAGTTAATATCTAGAATAAGGAGCTAGGGCTTTTTGCTTAATGTGCAAAATCTCTCAGAGAAATCTCTCTTTTCTGTGCTGTTTGTAGCCAGAAATCAAAAATGCCTTACTGATTAGTCCCCAGTGACTTTGGTTTTCCTGAAATGCATTATCCTACTCCATCCCTGATGTTACATGGGAAATAAGCTGGTAGGAAACCTCAGGAACCAAAGCAGGGTCTTACTGTGTTCTTCCCATGTCCCACGGAAGACTCGCACCCAGCCAGACACGCCGAAACATAGGTGATTCCATTGGCTCCACACACAGGGTCCCACACATTGGAGGCACATTTGCAGTGAGAGTTGCATTCCGAAAATAAGGAATTGTTGTGGTGCAGGATAGGGTTGCTTGGAAGTTAGGTTCAGACAAGTGTAAGAAATTTTTAATTCAGTGCTGAAGTTGGTGAAGTCCCTTCTGTGTGACAGTGTTGCTGTTCTGAAACCCACCTCATATGCCCAGGACATGTTTTCACAGCTGAATTTCTACATCTCTATTGGTCTGTTTGAGATTCCATCCTACTTGCACTGATATTAAAGCCATTACTAGACTATGGAGAATTTTAAAACAAATGAAAACATTGCTACTGATTTTACGGGTGTAGAGAGAAAAGAGAAAGGAGGGAGAGGTCGTTTGGACTCCCCTCTAACTGAATTTAGAGCTAGCAAGAGTTATCACAGTATATCAAGTATCAATATACTACATCAAGTATCATAGTTATCAAGTATATCAAGTATATCTTTATTGGTTGGTAAAAATGCACCAGTGACAGAAACCAGATCTCCTGGTCTCTAGAGTTAAAAAATACTCCTCTGCTAAAGCCTAGCCTAAATTTTCATAGAGGATATGAATAATGCAGTATTATCTTTTGCTGTCAGACATCCCCTGGGTATAGAGCATAAAAATATGTCTTCTCCTTTCTAGGTAAATGAAACTTATGTGCTTGCCATTTCCTCATCCCAGTGCTTCCTAAGCATATTCCCTGATCCACCATTTACATTCCTAGTGAAAACATTGCACAGCAGTACTCCCACCTTCCCCCAGCAAAACCACCTGAATCGCTAATGATGCAATTCCTAATTAATCTTTAAGCACAGTTGGGCTTTGCCAGGCTGGCACTCTGCTGGCCAGAGCTACTTTCTCTCAAGCATTGCAAAAGCATGTTTCTCCTTTAGCCTTGATGTCACAGTACATTTTTTGAGAACTATGGAGAAAACCACAATCTTTTCTGGTTTATACTCACCCTTGGTAGGACACTGTCATTCCTGCCACCACATGGCTATCACAGCCAACAAAAAAGTGTAACAAACTGACGGCATAGGACAAAAATGACGTGATAAACGAAAACTTTGCCGCCCCAATGATGCCCATTTTATATTTTTTCATTATAAGCCCTCCTAGGAAAATTCCAAGACCTACAGGAGGTAAGGATGTCACCCCTGAAAGAGATTATAGAAGGGGACTGTTAGAATTAAAGAACATTTATAGTCTTAAGAGCCAAAGTCTGTCCTCAGTTTTTTGTTCCTGGCAGCTTTACGGTCTGTTAGGACTTCAGGAAGCTTTGTGTTCACTCCAGTCCCTGGGTTGCACGTGCTGTTTGTGAAGTGCCTAACCCTCCAAAACCACTTCCATTGCAAGGAATTTGCCAGATGCTTCAGCAACTAAAACTTCCACACCACACTCATTGCATATTTGGGGTGCCCTTGCTATAAATATAACATTAATGTGATGTAATGTAATACAACTTAAAACTTTCTTATGGTCCCATAGGCACAAACCCTGTATTTCTAATAATTCAGGTTCAGATCAGACCACAATTTACCTCAACCTGCTCTGTATGGATTTCAGCCCCAGATAAAGCACATCAGAACCTATCCCCATGCACTACTGACAGCAAAAGCAGTCCTTGCACGGTGGAACTCACCTATTAGAAAGTTGGATTTGGATGTAGATTGTCCATACTGCTGTTCCATGTACTTTGGTTTGTAAGTCAGAAAACCAATAAAACTACTGAACTGTAACAGTGAGCAACACAAAAATGTAAAGTACATTCGATTACCCAATACTTTTTTCAGGGAGTTACAGAAATCTGAAAGAAAGGGACACATGAGTTGGCATTGAAAAATGCATGGCATAATTACTGGTGAGTAACCTGCAAAATTTAGGACAAGGTCCTGCTTTTGGCTGTCCTAGTGCAAGTTGTACCGATCTCCATTTGCATGAGGGTATCTGAAAGCAAAATCAGGTTCCTGAAAAACACCAGAGGTTGAGATACAGGAAGAGAATCCTAAAAGAAAACAGAAGTATGGATCAAGACCTGGTTGCTCTATTGAGCTATGCACATGAAGACTAAGGGGCTCCATACAGCACAGACTTTGTTCAGCTTGCATGAATATTAGCACAGGCTCAAGGTTAAGTGAGAGCTGCCTTGGTGGAGATGTCCAGTGTCTTCCACTGGGATCTGAACAAAAAATTTGACAGATGAAGCAAAGCCATTTCTTTCCATCACCTTTCCACCACTTTTTTTGGCCTAAGGACTGCACAACCAGAGCTATTCAAGCCTGGTTTATTTTCATCAGGCACCAGTGTACCTCAGAGTCTCATGAACTCTCTCAAATGAATAATTTGTCTTTCCATATTGCAAAAGGAGCCTTTGAATATTTTCTTTATGTTCAGATACAGGAACACTTTTCCATTGTTCAAAGGTCTTCCAGCACAAAATTTAAGAGGTAGGTACCACTCACGTGATTTATTTCAGGTGATGCATGCAGAACCTCAGAGTCCTGAACAAGCTCTTTCACTTCTAATAATTTTTGGACCTTTCCTTTCCTGGGGATAGCTGTCTGGTTTAGATGGAAGTGCAGGGGAGGCAAAATACTCTGCAGAACTGCTACATTTCCTATGTGTGTTGTGCCTATTGCTTTTCATCTTTATACAACATGAGAAACACTTGCCTTTCAGCATTACTGACCACTTCCTTGGCTTAGTTTTTTCAGGAGAACGTTTATTGCCCATGGCACCCATGTTTTCCAGGAGACCATGCAAAGTTTTGTCCTTCTTGGCTTCCTCTGGCTTTTTCAGACTCTTTGGCAGGAAGCAAAATGGAATAGCACATAGGAAGTTGGTTGCTCCACCTATTAAAAAGCCAAGCCACCATGCACCCACCCAGCGGGAATCCTGTGGGGTGATAGTGATGCTCCCTAGAAATGAGGGAAACAGGCACAAGTTACCCCAGTGAAGAACCTGAACCTTCCCAACCTTTTTCTGCCACGACAGCTACATTCTATGGTGTGTGACTTCCAACAACAAACACCTCGTGAGGGACCATTAGATGACATAATGAGGGGACATTAGATGACCATTAGACAACGAGATGCAGTGAAGGCATCAGGAATCACACCCTGAATGGTGTTATAGGATCATGGATTGGTTTGGGCTGGAAGATGTCCCATGGGCAGGGACACCTTCTGGCTGACCAGGACAGTCTGAGACGCATCCAGCCTGGCCTTGAACACTTCCAGGGATGGAGCATCTGTAACTTCTTTGGACAACCCGTGCCCTACAATCCTTGCAGGGAAGAATTTCTTCCTAACATCTAACCCAACCTTACTCTCCTTTGGTTTGAAGCCATTCCTATTTGTCCAGAGTTATTTTATCTGCCATTCTGCACCTTTCCCTGCCTGATGTTTTGTGGCAGACACAGCCACACCAAGGTCCTTACCCAGCACAAGGGGTGACAGACAGGCCCCAGGCGTGGTGTGCTTTTTGGCTTTTCTGAATTGTGTAGGTTGCTATGGAGCAATTGGACATTCTCTGTAGTGTCAGTGAAATGCCCCATGGCTTTAAATGTGTCACAAGGAGGATGAGAGCAGCTGGTTGTATTTTTATGATTTTTAATTCTGGCATGTTTGGCAGGGGACTAAGATTATGAGACTTTATACTGCACGACTGGAATTGGCTCACTGTTTTTACTCCTAAATAATATCAAACACTGGTTTAACAAAGGGCAAAGACAAAATAGTTCACCTAACTACAGGATTCTGAAGATCTGGAAACTTCTCTGTCCTGCTAGAAAAACAAGATCACTGAATAGGAACAGGATGAAGGACCACAGCCACCAATTACATGGATTTCTGTGTCCCCTTTGGCATTGTGCAGATGTGAATACATGTTTTCATTTCATCTGAAGGAGCAAGGGTTGAGAAAAAGTGTATATTGTGCTGCAAAAACTATGTGAAATGTAAGTAATGTAAAATACTCAGTGGAAAGGGTGGGTAATTCCCCCAAACTCTAAAGCTGCTGTACTAGCAGAATCTTTTTTTGTAAAATTCCAGTTTAGAAAAAAATCTTGGTTCTGTGAGAGTTCTTGGTACTAATTCTTAGAGTTAAGTGTGTATTACAACCCTTTAATCTCAAAGCACAGTTCTAAAATATGCTCCCAGTTTAATTCTGCCTTTACTCTAAAACCTTTCAATAGTTTAGTAAAATTGCAATAAATTCTATAATAAAAATAATTAAATAAATATAATTGAAATATAACATATATTACTATAATTAATATAATGCAAACATATGCAACTGTTTATAGGATATTCTTATGAACAAGTATTATCTCACTTTCACTTTTCTTGTGTTTTGCTTACCTGGAGCTACAAATCCAATATCCACGTACAGCTTTGCACATAGAGATCCCAGCAGGAAGCCAAACATGGGGCCCATCATGGCTACAGTGTGCAAACACGCTGAAAATACAATGAAGCAGATGCTAGTACCCTCCAATGGCTGAATGCTCTCTTCTGCAGAGGGTGACCGACCTCTAATGCTACAAATCTCTCAGTTTACTTCGTGTTGAGATTACCTACATACACAGGAACATTCTCTTCCTTAGCAAAATCGTCGAGGTAAGAGATGCCCAGGGGTGTGATGGGTGTCTCACCAATGCCCCGTAACAGGTTTCCCAGTAAGATATAGATCCACATGTACGATGATGGCTCCTTCTCACAGCCTGCAGACCAGAGTTTACACCTTTGTAATAAAGTATTTCAATGGCAAATGGGGAAAAAACACAGGAAATATAGCACATGAAATGATTATAGATTAGAAATCAAGGTGTTAAGAACATTTCCTTGTAGAAGATAAATGAAAAGCTGTCAGCCCCATTATAACTTTTCATGACCTTTTAACAACACATTCTTCCACCTCCATTGCGTTTGATTTCTAAAAGCACAGGTAAGTATCACCCATCAGAAAAAATGCTCATTAAAAAAATAACAGGGATAACATTGATAATATTGATATATATTTATGAAAATAAATACCTGGCATATATCATGTATCTTTAATGTGAAAAGTTTGAGATGGTTTCTGGTGCAGAGCTTGGCTCATTCTTTACCTGTGTCCCATACAAGCAACACATAAAACAGCTATATTCTGTACTGCAAGGAGGACAATAGTAATCTCCACTTATTTCTGTTAAACTCTGTGCAGTTTCATGTCCTGTCACACTAGTTCTTCCTCTCCCCAACTCCAGGTCCCGAGTAACTGAGTCCTTGCAAACACAAACAAAACAAGCTCCTGTGTTTGTAATTTCCTTTACAGCTCTGTACCTGATTGTGAGACTCCCAGGGCAGTGCCATTCACATCTTGATGTAGGGAACAGGGATTTATGCTGGAAGTTAAGTTGGCTGAAGCAGCTCTATGTGATGCTGTCTCATACTTATAGCTGAAAACACACAACAGTAGGTTTTTAAAAGCAGTGCTCACTAGGGAAACACCAGTGTGGTAGGGCCAGAACCACCTTGGCTGCTGTTCCCCTAAAGAGAAAAGTCTTTGATTAAATATCAATTCAAAGGGCTACTGAAGGACCAAATAAGATTACTTAAGAACGTTTTAGAAAACCAAAATACTAAAATCAAGAACCAATAAAACAGAATTCTCCATCTGGAAGGCACAATGTTGTAAGCTGGAAAATTCAAAAGGGCTCATGAACGTATTTCAGATAGGATTGAATTTTTGGTGTCTAAATTTAGGGTCAGGTCCAAGTGAGCTCCCTGTGTTGACCCCCACAGCCAAGGAGAAAAAGAAGAATGTCTTGAATTTGAGCAAAGGTCCCCCTTCCATCTTTGATATGTGTTTGGTCTGTTCAGCTGCTCCAACATGATCCCTTTCCCAGGAATGAGTGCTGCTGAGGGGCAAAGTACAATTAGCTTTAGCAGAACAGCACGGTAAAGCACACACTCTGCTTCAAGGAATTGCCCTGGCTCTATTAGAGGCTTATTTTTCAGGTTGAAATAAAGAGCAGCCATCAGGAGACACAGTGTAGACTGGGCTCAGGTTCATGAGTTTCCCAGTGGAGACAAGTATGACAGATGGTCTGTCTTAAAGAGTTAAACACTGATGAAAAGTCTGGCTCTAGTTTGAGATCCACTAACATGAAAGAAAGCATTCCTCAGTTTTCTTTTTTCAGTAGTATACCTAAAATTATTCTAATATATTTAAGAAATCAACAGAAATATGTCTTACTCTATTTGTCATGCCTGTGCTCAAGCTATGGCTAGAAACATTATCACATATAAACATAATGTAGTAGTTCCCTGAGTCTGGAGAAGGTGAATAAAAGTTAACCAGATAGAGAAAATCAGTTTAACCAGGCATGTGAATTTGGAGCAGGAAAAACCTGGTATGAGTTCTACCAGCATTCATCCATCTGCAGGCTCTAGCATAATTTCATTCTTTGCACCCTTTCTGAACAAGCCTGAGTGGAATCTAAAGCATTGTGGTTTTCTCATTTTTTTGAGGGGTTGAACTTTCACTGCAGAAGAGCTGTATTTTTAAAATACATTCACCATTTATTTTTTAAATACATTCTCTATCACATGAGTGATTTGTGTGTCACGTGGGGTTCACTGCCCTTGGAAGTGAGGTTCTACAGGCCTTTGGAAATCTAAGGCTAAATACACAAGTTTCATTCAAACACCAGAAAGCGCAATGAAACTCCAGTGTTAGGTTATCCAAATTAACCATAATTAATACTTACTATCCCATGAAGAAATGAGGCATTGCTGATAAAAAGGATCCCAAAGCCATAGTAAAGCATCCCACTGCTATTACTTTGGGCCTATGAAGCTTAGCTCCAAAATAGCTTACAAATGCAATCACCAGCAAGTTGCCTGCAAGGTAATGAACCAGAATTAGTGCCAGATGCTGCCTCATGTTTCTGTGAGCAGCTTTCTGCACTGCAGGGAATTTCCATTACCCATCTCAAAGCTGCCGTCGACGAAACCTGCGGTAGATGAGGTCAGGTCGAACCTTCGCTCGATCTGGGTGATGGAGCTTTTCATGATTGTACCAGACAAGGCTTTGCTGAAGTAGCTGAATGACAGAGCAGCCAGAAATACCTGGGGAAAGATGCACACAGGAAATGGGAGGGAGAGGCAGGAAAACTGGTCACAGAGGGATCAAATATATTTAAAATGCTGTGGAGCAATCATCATTGTGACATATGTTTGTTACTCAAATTGGAGAGGCAAAGTTAATCTGAACCCAAATTACCTTTTGCTGGGGTCACAGGCCCCTTATTTTAGGCCAAGTCATAGCTGCTTCTAACTCAATCATGTGGCATCAAAATAAAGGCTTTAAAGTTTTTATGATACATCAGTATGAGGAATCTCTGTGTCATATGATATTTTTCGAAATGTTGCTTGTATGCCATATATCTCACAAGGAAAAGCTTAATACTCTTTTGTAGTTTGACTGTTGCTTCCACCAACACACAACTGTGGCTTTTGCAAATAAAGATTTATTTGGTAAAATATTTAAGTGTGTTTAAATATTATCCAGTGATTTCCACATAGTCTAAAAACCAAGTAGACTTCTTGTTCACTAGGCAAGAGTTCTAATACAACAGAAACTTGGGTAAATAAACAAAGTAAATGCAGGTTTAGACATTGCAGTACTATCTACAGGAAGAAACAAAGACAATCCAGGAAGGAAAAACTTGAAAATTAGTATATTTACTCTCTTTTTGTCAGAATCAAGAGAAAATTGGTATATTTACTCTCTTTTTGTTAGAATGAATAGAATGAAGGAATGGAGAGAAAAAATCTTCCAAGTGTGGGGTTTTTCCTGATATGTTCTGTACTTCCTGAGCTTGACTGGCCAAAATTCTGAGGAGCACCTTTGTGCCTTTTGCCAGCAGTACTCTCAGGAGGTTTGGCTGAAATCTCAAACTGCTGATGAGGACAAAATCACAAAAAAATATTACTGTGGTTGTTTGGGTTTTAAAATGTAATCCTCAGGTTAGCCACAAAATATTTGATGAACTGTGGTTCACCTCACCTTATTTTGACCCTACAAAACTGATGTTGACAACAACCAATGTATTGGAGGCACCTAATTGAGGCTGGTTCAAGTCTTCCACTTGAAGCTGCTCCCTCCCTCTAATGACCAAGAAAGGGATCCACTTATAAGTAACTTGTGAGTAAATAGAGGAGATCATGAATTTTTATTTTCTTTAGAAAAAAGATGAGATCTGACTGTCCCCTGGACCTCTAGTTTGTATCCAGTTCCTCAAAAGTTAGGGGAAACAGGAATGAAGGAATTTGGCATGTCAGATCTTGAACAACATTTCTCAAAAAAACCCAAAAAACCAAAACCAAAAAACAATGGTAATTCATGATGATATTGCTAAGGCACCAAACCTTCAATCCAGTGCAAGATGAAGTCTTTTTGACTGGTGGATTTTTGCTTCCTTCATCATCCAAAAGCTGGTCAGGTTCTCCTTCCTGATTTGAGTCACTGACATTGCTGGGTTTGGTTTCCACTGTCATGACTGATTTCTTTACTGAGTGACCTGAACTCAAGAGAAAACAGTAATAAATACAAAAACACATATGCCAAAATAGAGTTGCTTAAGGACCTCTCAGGAAAATGCTGAGAAGTTGAAACTGAACCTTTCTACTTAAAATGATTTGGCTCAATGGCTTCCATATTTCAAAGTGTGTATTTGTTTAAATCCTGAAGTATCTAGTTTTGACTTTTTTTTTTTTTAAGAGACATAAGCACCCCCATTTCTACCTTGTCCTGTCTTTTAATACTAAAAAGGCAGTTTTGACAGAGGAGTAAGAGACAAAGTCTCTGTCCAAAAACAAACCACAAGGGTCAACAAAGCAGTAGTGCTGAAGCACAGGGAGTCCCAGGAATCTCTAAATTTGCAGGCCATGTAGCTTAAGAACTCAGTCATTAAATTGGTAAAATCTGTGGCAACACTGAACAATTTATTCCTTTACCTTGTTGGAAACAATTCTTGATGATAAAAGAATTTATTATTTCACCTAGCTGACCTCCCGTTTTCTTTATTACTTGTTTTCTTCCTTCTTGCAATAATATGCAGGGTATCCCTGATCTCTTTCTGTTTGCAGAGTGCTCTCTATATGCCTAGATGCTTGAAATTATCTGCATCTCAGCACTTCAATAGAACTGCTCCAGTTCCCCCAGGAACTTCCCATAGCCATGGACAATGATATATCCTTTGACACCTCATGGTGTTTTGTGTTGAAAGCCTTGTTTTGTATTAGGTTACATTTTGGTTTATTGCAAGGGATAGTTCAATACTTCATCTTTTTTTTTTTTTCCTCAGCTTTTTAAAACTGTATCTGAGAGATGGATAACAGCAAAAAGGACATTTCAGAAAAAAGCTGTAAAGGAAGCCTATTTATCTGTTTGCAAAGTTTATTTAAAGAATGAAAACACTTGCCTGTTTGTGCAACTCCCTCTACAATCAGAACAGATTTCTCAAGGACGATCCAGAAGCCAAAGCAGAGCCCCTCAGAAAAAAATGGGTCACTTGAAACAAGCCATGTTCAGATCTGCAGATAGGAGTATTGCATATTCTATTAGAGTATGGAAATTATTGCCCTCAAGTCAGAACTCAGGAATCACAGCTCACATGATCTGATTTGTTTCACCTTCCACAATACTCTCCTCATTTGAGAAAAGGGCAAAAAAGAGAGAGAGGGGGGAACAAATCACACAAAGAGAGGTTTTATATGCTTGAATGCAGCTGAAAAAAGTTGGATGAACTTTTCCAACGCTGGAAAAGGTCCATCTGCGCTCCCACTGCTAATATCTACTTCCCAAACTCTTTTGTTGCTGTGCTATAAGGCTGGGACAGCACATGGATCAGAACAAAAAAAACCTGGCTTCTTCTTCCCCTTGGCTACTCAGACAGATAGGAACAAGAAGTAGAGAAAGGATTTCTCCAAGACTGCACAGCTATGAACAAAAATGTTATGAAATACAATTCCTGGTGCTCAGGAGAAGCTAGTACACAAATACTTTTGAGCTGGTCCTCTGAAGTTCATCTGTCTTTGTGTAACCTGAGGATATGAACTTCTCCTCATAATTATGATACATTTATAACCACAATAATATGCTGGGAGAGCATATCATTGCAGGTCACAGGATTGGAAAATTGGGGGGTTTTTTGAGAGTTTAAAGGTACAACATGACTTGGAATCTGATGGCAGTATCTCCTCCCACCCTCAGATGACCCTGACCTCCACAGATATCAGCTGGAGATGGAAGAGATGAGGGCTGGGGAAATTTCAGGCCACAAGAGCATTAGAAAAAAAGATAAAAGGTCAATTGACAATTGATGACAACATACAGTAGCTGCTGCACCTGATAACTTTAGGTATTGATAAAGCTGTTATTTTAGGTTTTTTTCATTAGCATTTCTTTCCATGTTTAATAAATCAAGGCTCTGGTTAAAAAGATGAAGTATGAAAGCAAAAGTATGAAGATTTCTGCACCCTTTCACTAAAATGAGTTCTCTAAAACTACCATTCTTTGCCTACACAAGCTACTCTTCTGTAATAGTGGTCTGAGAGAGTTGCATTTGCAGAAAGACAACATTAGGCAAGTAAATAATCGGTATTGTTTAGGTAGTCAATCAGCCTAAACACAAATTAACCCGTCTTTCTTCCTAGGGGAAGAAAACAAACCTCTTCCCAAAAAACAAGAAAAAATAATCCACTAAAAGATTCTAAGTAGTACAGACAGACCAAATTTAACACTCAGTTCACTTTTTGGAATGTTTGACAAATTCACTTGATTTTTGCTCAGTACAGTCTCTTCTGAGAACCACTTTGGTTGGGAGAAAAAACAAATCTCTTAACTAATAATCAGTGTGTATGGTTTGTGCTGCTGACAAAACAGCAACAACACAGGAACATCAACAACAACATGATGGGAAATCATGCAGCAACTTGCAATCCAATTGCACAGTGAAGGCAGCCAGCCTTGCAAAGGACAGATTTCTTCAGTGCTTCAGGGAAAATGATCTTACAGGGGCCACAGCCTAACTCTGGCCCTGTTCAGTAGATCTATTCTTTATTGGATATAAAAGAACCCCAGCTTTGTTTTCTACCTCCTATTTATATGCAAATTATAATGAATAAGAACATCAACTAAAAAACCTCCACATGAATAGCAGGTAATAAGTTTACAAAGGTCAAGACAGCAGTTTGCTGTAGGTTTTGTAGACTCTTACAAAACGAAAATAAAGTGATGTTTGAGGACTTTTAAGAATCCAGCAAACACACTCTAAGTCTTTGGGCTGATTGTCACCACAGTTGCACTCTCAGGGACTGTGACCTCACCCAGTAGAAGAGCAAATCACAAATCAAGAGTCACATTTCCTCCAGTAACTTATAGAACTGTAATGGTTTGCACTAACTGCAGAGCTAATCTTATTGATTTTTAAATACACCCATAGCAAGACCTTTAAATACACCCATAGCAAGACCTTTCAGGTTCATCTAACATGAAAAATGAGTGTCACAGAGCTGTGCAGACCCCAATGCTCCTTGTTCAAGACACACCATGCTGACAGTTCAAATGCAGCAAATGCAACTGGAAATTGCACAGGTCATGCTCCATAGCTGCAAACACTAATGGCAACATTTTAAAGACAAACAGAAAGAATATTGAAGAGGTTCCTACCTAGGTTCTGCATCCACAACAACAGCAGTTATACTACCACACAAGTGCTCAAAAGTCAGAGAATTCTCTCCCTAAGGAAAGCTCAGCTGGTACATGGTAGAAGAATCATTAACTTCCAACTCAAACAGATGTTTTAATCTTGTCTCCTCCCAGTTCTGCCCTCTGTTAAAGGTCCCAAAATCCATGTTTATCCACAGAGGTCAAAAGTTAATTAGGAAAAAGACGTGCAAGTGTGCTCCTTTTGTACATTCTTATGAAGCCTCTTCTTCATGAAATTGTCTAGATTATAATGGTTCACACCTTCCTGGTGTTTAAAAATATGGTGTCCCAACTTCAGAAATATTCCTGTTCCCAATGCATTTTGTAATGAGGTTTTATTTTCATAGTCTACTGCTAAAGTCCATTCAGCTCAGATCTGCTAGAGCCTGCAGGAAAAGCAAATGTAATGCCTTGGATATATGGAACAAAGAGGGTGTTCAAGAGCCATTGATAGTTAGAAGACTGTTCTTATTTATAGTTTATTGCTATTAACAGCAAAGGCAGGTGAAATATGAAAGTATATTAGGTCTGTGTGTACTTTGGAGCAGCCCTTTATCACTTACAACCCTAGTTCAAGGAAACAGGAACAGGTTCATTTGACTGTACCCTGCTGTGCATTCTGCCTGATTGCTGAGAGTGATTGTACTTAAAAGGGAAGTAATTCTTGAAGCAGGTGTACTGTCTGCCTGGATGTTACCCCAAAACATTGCATTTGTGGTAGCTCTTGCCCCCATCCCTGGCACCACTTTCACAGCACCACCAGCCACTTCCTCATGGAAATCAACCAGCTTAGTCAGACCTTGATGATAAATCCCTGCTGACTGTTCCAAGTCACCAGTCCATTGTGCCCAATAATGGCTTCAAAGGTAACTTGCTCTATAATCTTCCACAAACCTCTGCTGCTATTTTATTGATTCATTTTGGTTGTAACTTTTTGTGCAGAGCAATTTTTAGTTTTCCACGACTAAGTGGTCAATAACGTGATCGAGGGGGACTTCATTCATCATTGCAGAGAAAACCCATGGTGTTAGATTATGATTGCATTCATTATATTTGTCTGGATGACAAAAAATCCAAAACAACCAACATTGTCATCACTGCAATTTTTCTGAAAGAGTTGTCCTCACAGTCAAAGCACTATTTAGCATTAAATCCATGCAAGAGGTGGAAATTTGTGGTCCTGTAACAAACATGGGCCTCTTTTTTTCAGAGTTAGTGACCCTTCATGCCCTGTTGTGGCACAAACCATCAGCTACCCACTTCTAGTCACAAGACAAGCATCTTGGCCCCTGTTTATTACTCTTTATTGCAGGCTGCCATGCCCTACTCCTCCTCTGTGCTGCTGGTGCTCCCCCAAGGGGACAGACACACAGACACCTGTGTCCTCATCTTCCTTCCAAGGTGTGCCACAAGCTCCACTCTTAAGCTCTGACTGTGTCAAGAAAAGCATTCCCTGTTGTTTTACAAAGTTTTATGGTGGAGCTTTGCATTCCCAAGGTTTCATTTTCAGGTTGTCTTCAGATGTATTAGCAGACCTACCCAAGTGGGTTTTTGGCCTTTTATTCCTAAACATCTGGAAAGGAGTTAAAATGACTCTGTTACTTCAGAGTAGTAGAACCTGTAGAAAAAGGTGCTACTTTCTTTTTCATATAAGGGAAACAGTATTTCTTTGTTCTCATCATTCTGACAAGTGAATACAAACCAGTTTCTCCCTATTTTTTCCTAGCCCTGTATACACCATTAATTTATGACTTTCCAGGATTAAAATATCTTTTGTACTTTGCTTTCAGTATGGCTGAGAAGAATTTTTCTATCTCCAGACTGCTGCTGTTCAAACTGTCTGTGGAAGCATTCAAAATCAAAGCTGATTTCTTGAACCAAGAACTTTTGATTAAAACTACCAGAATGGGAAACAACTACTGAAGTCAAATTGAAGACTATGGTCTCACACTTAAAAAAGAGAGACTTATCTCTTTTTCCATCCAAGATCCCCATCCATATTACTCACACTTCCAGGAAAAAAAAAAAAAGTTATGATAGTAAAAAATCCCATTAATAAGAATAACAGTAATTTCTGATTCCTGCTGAGGTTAAAAGCAGTCCTTACAAAAGCAACATAAGTCACCTTTAGCACAGGAGCTGGTTGCAGACTCCTCCAGGCAGAGGGTGGCAGCAGACCCCAGAAGAAGAAGAAGCTGCCAAGGCACAATGTGCAGGGGGCAGGCAGCAGGAGCAGGGAGCTGCTGCCCAGGCAGAGGCCAGCTGGAGTAGGCAGCTTTGATTGGAGCCCTTCTTATTCTCAGGACACTAATCCCTAGATACAGAAAATCAATGTATTTTAAAATTTAACTCTTTGTTAACAAATTAAATAAAAGGTGTAGTGTGCAGCAAGTGTAAGCAAATGCTCCTGTAGTTAAGATACAGCAGGAATCCTGGGAGGGTGAAAACAGACTTTACCATAATAGAAAAGGCTTCTTGGTGCTCCTGTCCCAGAGTGCCTAGTTTCTCTTTGGTGCTGTTGAGCTAACAAGAGAGAAAACGTGCTGAGAGGCTGATCTGTTGTCTCCATCTTAGTCAGTGCCTGGGAATTTATCCTTCCACTGCTCAGTGGAGCATTTGCCTTTCAAAGGAACATGATAATTTTCTCATTGATTCACATAATGCATCTGTCTGGGGAAAAGTAGACCATGATGTGCTGTTTTAATGATTTTTTTCCTTTTTTTTTTTCCTACTTAAAATACAAAGGGTAGATATTAATGCTGGTTGTACAGCTTCTCTTTGCACTGAGTCTTAATCAGCAGCTTGGATTGGAGTTGTTATTACAGGCACAGGTGAGAGTGCTTAGACCTTTTTAGTGACCTGTAGTTGTCGTTGCATTTATTTGAAGGGATGGGATTCTGATTCAGTTAAGAACGATTTATTGCTTAGATAAATATTAGTTTTAGAGGTTGTGAGATTTATAAGATAGTAAGTAGTTGGCTATAGTCTAAGATGGTCACAGGGTTTTTTTGTTACAAGGTAATATATAACTTTCTAACTTAATAAGCTGATGTTATAGAGTTTATTTTGGTTTTTTTGACTTATCACTTTTATCTCTTTCTACTGTAATGTGGATTTTTTGTTTAATAGGGTATTATTACATGTGTACACATATGTTTATATTATAACTTTTAAACTCTCAGCTTATTCTATACAATTATGTTACTACATTACAACACTATAAAATCTTTCATCTTATCTAATATAGTTTCTTACTTATTTAAGTCATGGTCTTACTTACAAGTATAGAAACATAAGTTTATGATTTTTTTGTTTAATGTTTGTGTACTGTACTTTTACATCAATTTAGGTTTTTTTAAGGTTGTAAATGAAACTTTCTTGTTTTGATTCTCACAGTAACCAATCCAAATGTGAGCTGCAACACAGAACAGCAGAAACAAAAACCATGCTGACTTCAGGTGAAATCCCAGGGCAAGCTCCCCATCACCTGCACATGGTCTGGAATATTAACTGAGGTAACAGGACTGAAAAAATTAATATGGCTCATGTAATTGAATACCTGGAATTATATACAAAACCACTTCAACAAGCTGTTCATCTCTCTTGTTACACTAGAGCAGATCTTTTACAAGAATGGGTGAGTCTTGATTTTTTCCTGACAGAAAAATCTATCAGATGCCAGAAACATCCCAAAGACTGTTGTTCTAGTGAAAAAAAAAAAAGTATTTTATTTCTATTATAGTTTTATCCTGCTTGATTTCCACACACTGGAAAACAGTCTGTCTGCACAGTTAAATAAACAGATTTTTGCTGACTGTACAATCTTATTATGGGTTGGTTTTTACTTAAACAAGTTTGTGTTTTTCCACACCTAATTTTACAAGTGCCAACATCACAGGATCAACAAGAGGCTTCTGGTTGTGTACAACAACCTTTCAAACTTACCATGCTCAACAGCCATGAGAGAGAGCTTCCTGGCCTGGTCACCATCCAGCTGTGAGAATGTGCTCCATGTGCTCTCCACTAAATCCTTTCCTTATTTACTCTCTTCAAAATTCAATGAACTGCATTAATCTGGGATGAGCTGTTGGTTAACTAACCTCCTGTTATTAGCCACATGTTGCTTAAGTAAGGTCCTTTTAATGAGCACTTTAAATCACCATTAAAGGGCCCCACATTTAAAATTGACCCTCATCATTTTTACAGCAATTGTGGACTTTTTGTCTTCTAGAGGTTGATTAGCACTGGATGAGGAGCTGCCTCATGCAGCACTTGCTTAGTGAAGCTCCAGGGCACAAAAAAAGACAACCAGACTGGGTCAGATCTATGATCCCTCTAGGCAGCAGCCTTTGGGCTAGATTATTAATAATTATTAATAATTAATTAATGTTTATCTCTGTGCAAATGCTTTTAAAATAGCCCTGTAACTTAGCTGCTTACAAGTCTATGCACTTCATAGCTTCTAGGAGTAAGTTTTAGTAACTTTTAATGTTATGCAGAATTAAGCTGCATCATCAGAATTAGGCTGTGTCACCATCAGTCAAACCAGCCAAAGGTGTGATGCCAGTGTTTTCTCTCAGATGATACCAATTGTGCTGTTATTCCAAAATATTGCAATTGTGGTTTCATACATCAGTCTTACTAATTATTTTGAGTGTTTCAAGGAGGCAATCTGTAATTATTCAGCCTGTTTATTCTTTTTGATCTATCCACACCCCTTGCTCTCTGTTTTTTGGTAATTCCCTCAGATGCTGGGATGGCATGAGCTCTATATATTTTACACCCTCAGATTATTTAAATTATGTTTGTCTAGTTCATAATCCAGTGATATTGAACCCAGTGTGAGCAGCCACAGATGTGCAGGACCTCACTGACCATAGCCTCTGAGGAGGAACCTGGGAGGACAAAGACCTGGGACAGGATTTCCCAGGGGACCTGGGAATATGGGACCTGGGTCTCCCATATTCCAGCCACTGTCTACCCACTCACCCCCATGTGGCAAATCTGGCTGACATTGGTCCATTCCTCTGACAAATGCATTTTCAATGGGTTTAAAGCCTTACCTTCTGCAGATATTTGGTGCTTAGGCACCTTCTTGGTGCTGCTATTGAGTGGATTAGGTAGGTCCCCAAGGGCACAGGACAAACACTGATCATTGATAAAGCCCAGGGGATCCCACTCTGAGGCATGTGCCTCTCCTCATGCACCCCCCAGGAGAGGCTGCAGGGTACTACAGTCACTGCTGGGACACAAATGGTGTGATATGGGTTTGTTTTGCCAGTATCGTGGTGAAGGATGAAGCCTACCTTTCATCACATGCTCAAAAATTCTAGTTGCTTTAAAGGATATCCCTGTGGTGCTGCCATTATCTTTTCCAGTGCAAGCTTTCTTGAGATTTTTTTCATGTTAAACAGCTCTCCTTTGCACTCCCCACCCCAAATATAATTAACACCAAATATTGACAAAGCCCAAAAATGTTTCAGCTAGAAAATACAATAAATTAAAAGGAAAAGCCCCCAGTCACCTGGTCTTTTAATTAATTTTAATTTTATTTTTTCCCAAGCTGCCTTTTCATAGCTTTTTAAAATATAAATCATATGTATCTTGTATAATTTTGTTATTACATCATAAAGTGCATGGAATTATTTAGTACACTGAGTACTAGCACGTAGCAAGAAGCTGCTGGAAATCTAAAAAAAGCTCTATTTTCATTCCAGTTTCCTTTGGATGGTACTCTCGCAGTCTCTCGGTAACGACAACTTCTATCGCTGATTGCTGTGCTATAACAAAGCTACTGGAAAACGGATTCCTAACCACAACACTTGACATCCTAAGTGCTGTGGATTGAATTGATGAGGTGCCCAGAGCCTGTGGCTGATTTTTCCTTCCAGCACACCACCTTCCTGCTGCCCTGTGCTTCGCTGCTCGCGAGGACGCGCTCCCTGCCGATCCCTCCACCTTCCAGGTTGCCAGGTCAGGGTTTGTGCCCCGGCTCCTCTGGGCTGGTCCCATGGCAGAGGGAGCAGCGTGGCAGCCTCCCCACTGCCCCTCACACCCAGGAGGAGCCCGAGGGGCAGCAGGGGCTCCTGCAGCTTCCTGAGGAGGCAGGGAGCTGAGGGGCAGCTGCAAAAACGGTGTCTCGGTGAAGGCACAACTGCACCTCCCCAGCCATAGGAAATCCCCTCACTCGGCAGAAAAAAGCGGTGAGCAGTGTTTTTAGAGCTGTTCATGTGCTAAAAGTTGGTGGTTTTGCTTTTGGGGCTTACAGTGAAAATTGCAAGAAGGTGAACATTTTCAGGGTGGCTACTGAGATACTGCTTCACTGACGATGGATTTTTGCCTGGAACACCACTCACTGGGAAGAATCACGGTGGGGATCTCAGTTTTCCTAAAGTCTGGTCTCCTTTTCTGGCCAGTAAGTCGACTGAATTAACTGGTCACTATTAGCAAAATGATCTTTTCTGCTCTTTGTCCCACAGGTGCCTCTCTCCCCGTTGGCTGAGAGGGTCTCATCTTGTGGAGAAGACCTTTTTCGGAGAACCCAAAGGACAGCAACGCTGAAGAAAATGGACACCGTGCCCAAGACCAAAGTCAACCCCAGGTACACATATCTGAGAGAGAAATGATGGATCAGAGCCTAATCAAAGGCAACACATAACTAGAAGGTATCAAGGACACATTCATATTTTCATCAGGTAAGGCCAGGTAAGGACACTTCAATCAAGGGGATGTCCCTGGAGAGAGGAGTTTGTCCCCTCAAACCCCATGTCAGGTATACAGTGGTCTTTTCTCAGGAAAGCATCTCAGGCATTGACTGACCTTCAGTAAGAATAGCACTCATATTTTTAGGGCAGTTACTCTATTTTTTCGTCATCTCATAAACAGTACCAATTCCATTTGATGGCATTTTTGCTTTACAGGCATAATGACAGCAACAACAGCAGCAACAATAACATCATAATGTTTTATTAGCAAAAAGAGTCCCAGCTGAGATTTTGCTCTTTCCTTCAAGCTTTCAAAACAAGATGTACCCTTCTCTCAGGTTTCTTTTCCTTGTGCTGGGAGAAGGGAAAACCCGTTCTCCCATTTTCCTCTTACCACTTCTATTCCATTCTTCATTTCTGGTGAAGCCTTTCATAAATGCAGTTCAGACACACACCATCCTCTAGTAATAAATTGATAAAGACAACTCTGCACTTAAGCCTCTAGATAAGCCAAGCATATTTTGTGACACCTTTGCCTTCCATTTTGTGATCCAGCTCCGACATGGAGAAAAATGAGATTTAATAACTTATTTACACACACACACACACACTGTGACAGCAGAGGTGCTGAAAGCTGAGGGCAGCTTTAGCATAAAATTGAGGTTTCAACACAACTTTTTTTTTTTTTTTTGTGAATTATTAAGTGACAATTATTTCCATCTGATACTGAAACAAGATGATCCGCCCCTCCCATCCAAAAAGAGATTGAATCAAAAGAGAATGTGAGTACTATTTTTGATATGGTTAGTCAGAGTCATTAATTCAGTTTCAAGTCTTTCACTCAAATTTTCTAACAGAAATTCTTCTACCAGTGCCAGGTGTAGAGGTACTTTAAGAACAAAAGTTAGAGAAGAGCTGTTACCTGAGTGCACCGGAGTCATAGAGTCTGCACGCTCCTCTTCCCCCACACCTTTTGCTTCCCCATTTCAGGCAAGTGGTGTCTATGGCTACTCCGAAATACACTGGGGCTGGAATCCCCGCTGGGTGTATTCAACAAACAGATAGAGGTGAGAAATTTACTTTCCAGGGTGATCAGTTTTGATCTAGAGGCAGGTTCATGCAGAACATCAAATAATATATTCTAACAGCAAAGACACCCTCTGCTGGCTCGAGGAGGCGTGCCTTGTGCTGCCCAGGCACACACCGCCCTTTCCTCCCTGTGGGGAGCCAGGAAAACATGACAAAACATCAAAAAGTCTGTGGAATTCCATGGAAGGAGAGCTGGCCATGATTTGGTTTCCTCCCCCTGCGGGAATTCTCTGGGGAAAGAAAAAAATAGAGGAGATACTTCTCCTTTCTTGAGAGCAGTGGAGTCTGTTCGGCTTGTAGGGTGTAGGGATGTCCTGTGTGTGGGGTGGGGGAGGAGGGACAGAGACAGTGGGGCTGGGAGCCTGCAGTGGGGCTGCAGGAATCCCCCAGGCATCTTGAGATCCTACTGTGGCAGGGGCAAACCTACTGCACTTCCGGGGGGTGATGGAAAGGAAAAGCCTTTTTTCATGTGCTGATGGGGACAGCCTGGACTCTGTGTCACCCTGGGAGCCACCCATGGTTGCTGGAGGAGCATGTAAGCCTGGAGAGAAAATTCTGGCCTGCAAAGGTGTAAGAAAGAAGCCAATAGCTTGCTTTGATGTAATTTCATCCAGTTCATCCAACTCTGCTCATGTAAATAGGTGACTTGCTTCTTGCCTATTTTTTTTTTCACGAAGACCTAGAGGATTTTAGAATTTCCAGTTCATTGGCACCTTATGCTAAACTTGTTTTCAGGTGGCTCTACCACAAGGCTGCAGTGAACCCCACCCCCAGGCACATCTGTAGGCAGATTAATTCCCTTAGAAACTAGTGAATATATGCCTGAAAAGTAGCCACAACAGCTGTTCTGTTATACTTGCTGCTGAGTAAGGAGACAAGATAGTCACATCTCTATAAATATTGACCTTGTGTACTTTAGTTATACCTAAGACATAATTATGTGATTTATGAAGTACAAAGCAATTTCCTTTTTCCAATCTTTTTTTTTTTTAATCATATGATATTTATTTGCAGATAGACATTGTTCTTTCCAACAATCAAAGCTTAATTCTAAGATAAATGATTGGTGAGGAGTGTATTAAAACCGACTCAGGAGTACAAATGGACTTACCAAGCACTCTTATTGCCAGGGTATAGATACCAAGTGCAAATGATTTCAAGTGGGGTTTAATGCATCTAAAAATAATAATAATAATAATAGAAGAGGTGTTAACTAGAAATAAAGCATCAGAAATCAAATCTGGGAATATGTTTGATTTTGGCAAGTGAGTAGTACCAGTCACACGGTTAAACAAGGATGTCTTTGGTATGTGGGGTAACATGTACATCAACATGGTCAGTAATACAACTTTTGTCACAGTCATTCTATTCAATATAAATCAGAAAAAATGAAATGGGCTGAAATTCAATTTGTCACTATGGATGAACACAGGACTCTGGAGGTACAGGCTGTGAGATCTGAACTGGGGTGGCCTCTGCTTCGGCAAAAATTAATGGAATTGGGAATATGTTTAAAAAAAATAATAAAAATAAAAAATAATTTCAGAACTAGCTCTATTGTTCCCCACCAGGACTAGTTTTCAACACTTTATTTTCTAATGCCCTAGTCATGGATTATCATCACACAATCTGTTGATTGTGGCTTATACAAGCACTGCCATCTATGAGACCATGACTGTAAAATGATTTTAAGTTGGAATAACAGTGTCTTGCTCTCCTACTAGACACTTGCTACACAAGCACTCCTCAACCTGGAGTCCTCCTAAAGAAATCTGAGGGCATAGAAAGCAGAAAGTGGAAAATAAAACCAATAACTGGATATTTGATATGTGGTTCATAGGATTTATATCCAGCAAAAAATTATTCTCTTTCCGCTGAAAAAAATTTGTTTTATTCTTTGTATTGTCTTTGCACGGAAACAGGAGCCCTTTGTGATCCTGAGTGATAGCCAGACCTCTTAGGGAGATCTGAGGCTTCCTTTTCACTGCCTGATCACCTGCTGTTAATAGCTGATGCTTGAACAACAGCTATCTGAGCTGCAGGGCTTTTTTCCCAAAAACTTCAGGGCTTTCCCAAGTTCCTTGGCTACTGGAATTAGACTGATACCACCAAAATGACATTTCAGCAAATGACTTGGTCACCAGCTGTAAGCATATTTCAATGACTTCAGTGTGCAAACCATCAAAGTAAATGTCACTAAATCTTACAGGCTTTTAGGGATTTAGCTGTATTTGTCCTCCATGGCAGGTGCAACAATATCTCCTCATCTGAAAACATCAGCTGGCTTAAGTGCTGGAATCTTAACAGAGATGACTGAATACTGAATAATGTTTAAAAGAGATCATTGGAAAAAAATACATAATGAAGCCTACAACTTGACCTTGGGACTATTTGTGTTCAAAGAAAATTTATTTTCTTTCTGGTAACAGAAGCACATTTTCAATTCAGCCAGATTTTTGGAGAAAGTCAGTCAGTGCTGGATCTCAAAAAAGACAAAAGTAAGTGTGAGCTTAAAGTGGAATTGTGCCCACAGGTCATTTGCAGTGCAGAAAAAAAACCCCAAAAACCACGAAACATGTTTTATTTAGCTGCACATCAAAGGTGGATGCCTTCAATCCAGCAGGAAAACACATAACTTCTCAGTTTCAGTTAAAAGTCTCTCAAAGTAAAATGATTTTCAACAGCAATAAAAGTATTGGAAGAGAACCAATAAAACTGTTTTGCTGATTTCATATAACAAAGTGGTTTAGTATTGTAATTGAAAACCTTTCTAAGCTTTTCTAACTAAATTGTTTAAGCAGTAAGACCTCCAAGAGCAAGTTCTTAGGGCTGAGAAGGGCAGGCAACCCCATGTGATTTAAGCTTGTACATGTGCAGTTACGAACATCTCCCAAACACTTAATTTTTTATGGAGTGGAGACAAAAAGAAAACAGGAGGTTGAGCATGGCTACCACAGTTTTGAGGCCCTGTGTGGTACCAGATCTGTACATTTTCCACCATGTGTCTTATGGATAGAAGGAAGACATCATGTAGAGGGAAGGGGGAAGGGAACTGCATCCCTGCACAGCTCATAGATATTTATCCAGTGTGTCAGAAGCAACCACAGAGAGCAATCAGATGTAAATCCTGAAGGCTTTGCTGCCAACTCTCCACTCACGAACCATCCTCATCTTGGTGCAGCTGTGCAGAAGCCTCAGTAAAAATGGTCTAAAATGGATGAAAGTAGGATTGTTCTTGGAGTGAGAGAGGGATGCTGTGTGGTTTTCCAGCCCTCAGTGGTAACCCTGCCACATATGTGAGGAAAGCTGTGCACCTTGTATACACCTCACTGGTGGTGTTTGTGCAGGGCAGTGGAGAAGGATCCTCACCTCAGCCATTTCTGAAAGTCTCTATGTGAATATTTTTTCTGGTTCAAGGATTGTGATGGAACCATAGCTGAGGTCACGTGTCTTTATTTAGGTTTTTCCATATGGGCTATATTCAGCCAGTTCTAACACTGGCATTGTCCATGTGGTAGAAAGATATTGGCAATGAGACAGGGCCTGGTCCAGAAAATTGAATTCCAAAACAAAGAGAATTTGGGAGTGAGAAAACACAGTTATAACGCTAAAGATTAGTTAGACTGGATTTACTGTTGTTTTGTTTGAGAAGTAGAATGTGCCTGTCTGGAAATAATTTGGAAAAAGGAACTGAGAAAGAAAGGTTTCCAAAACACAGCAGAGCAGGACTTCGAATCCAAAACTTGCAAGTAGCTGACAAAAATCCAGATTAAGCACTTGTAGTATTAAATGCCTTTTGCACTTGCTAAAATTAGCTTCAAAGCTTTCAGTGATGGACAAACATTTCCAGCAGTTAAATATGCATTGGGACAAGCATTCAATAAATCTGTGATTATCACAATAGGAAAAAAAAAATCTCATGCTAAAAAAATCCTTAAAACAAGGAGAAAAATCTGGGAGAGAACCAAACCATTATATGGAATATGCCACCTTGCATAGCTGCAAAACATTTCCCAGTACTAGGAATACCAGGAAGGGAGTACCAGCCCCGTGTCAAAACACTTTGAAAACATTTGGCAATGCCAGCAGAAATGATTTCTTACCTTAGAAGCAGTATGTATCCGGGTGTGCCACCTACTGACAAAGTGTATGAAGTGATAACTGATATTACCAGAAAATACAGAAACATTCTGGGACACTCATTTCCTTTTTGACATGGTCCCACCACAGCTGAGGAGCTTTGTGGAGATTCAAAGGTTCCCACGCAGCTGCAGTTAAAAAATACCTGGAAGAGAGCAGGCAAAAGTGCACGATAACCTAAACGGTGGAGAAGTGGTTGTTTAGGAATTGCACATCATGCTTTTCTGGATGGCTGAAAGTTTAAGTCCAAAGTGGGTTTTACAAAAGGAAAAGGCTTATTCAATGAAGGAGAAAATGATAAAGTATCTACTGTTGATGAAGCTAGTTATTAGGATTTTTTCCAACAGTCCTGGCAGCAAACAGCTAAAAAAAAAAAAAAAAAAGCCTCCAGCATTCTCTGCTTGTGATTTCTGCTGGCAACAGCAAGTGAGAAAATTTTAAATGTTGGTGGTAGATTGCTAAAAATCCCTGAGGAGTTCAGGGCTGAAGAGGGTGTGCTGTGCTCAGTTTAAATCCCCTTCCTCTGACAGAGCTGGTTGTATCAGCCAAAAGGACACCCCTCACATGGAAGGAATACGGGAATTGCCTTACGGTGTTTTTCCCGGTGCCGTTGGATGCGCGGCAGCCGGCGAGGCAGGCGGACACGTAGGTAACGCCATCCTCCCCACAGATGGGGTCCCAGTCGCTCCTGGAACAGGAGCAGCCTGAGTTGCACTCTGAAAACAGGTCCTGCTCGTGATCAGCCATCACTTTAGTCCTGTGAAAAAAGAGAAGTTGCAGAGGTGGAGGAGGAAATCACCATCACCTCTGGAGCACCTGGCCAGACCTTCTCCCTGGGGCCCATTAAAGGTTGTCTCTTCACAGCAGTGTAAATCCTCATTTCTCTGTTATCCAAAGGTGTTCACACTATCACACCACCTACTGTGAGACAGTATTTACTTTATTAAGGGGGACAACTAACAATTTATATTAATGCATTTTCTCAGCTTTTCTATGGTTTTAGTTATGCAGCTTTAATGCAACTAGGCAAGTGGCAAAGAAGGGATTGAGTTACTCATGGGGGATCGTCCCTGTAGAAGTGAGCAAGGAATTTATCTAGAATTTATCAAGAATGGGATCTATCCAAACTGAGTGTCTGATACCTTGCACGACAGATCTCTGCCAAATTCAGTCATCAGACACCAGTGGAGCAGCTGCTGTGAGTCAGTGCTGGAAACTCCTCCCAAAAAGTTAGTTTTACAGACTAATAGCATGGGTAAAAATATTTGCCTCAGGTGTACCTCATGGTTAATATCGTGGTTAATCCATGAATCCCTAAGTTTTGAGTTCAAAGGCTATTAAATGCCATTCATTGTTCAGTGGCACACAAAGGCGAGAAACAATTAATTGAATATCTGCCCCCCTACTGAGCTACTCACATTTCCAGGAATCACTGGGCTCAAAGGATGGGTCCCTTGGCAATAATAATTGAAAAATAATCAGAAAAATAACCTACACTCTCGACATGAACCCCACTGGTTTATGCCATAATCATGAGAGGGTATTGACACAACGCCCGCTGGAACGGAGTGGTTTCCATTGATTTGAATTAAATTTCTGGGAAGCATATTCAGGTCAGCCACTGTCTTTTCAACAACATATACTTTGTGAAACAAAGTGAGGTGGAAGTGTGGTTTGCAGTAGCCCTTTCTGCTGAAGCTTGCCTTCCCAGCATACCCGTGGTATGACACGGTCAGTCCGGCCACCTCCGAGTTCCCACAGCCCATGGCAAACAGTGACAGCAGCAGAAGGTAACCAAAAAAAGATGATCCCAAGGAAAGTTTTGCAGCCCCTAAAACACCGACTCCGAATTTTTTCATGATCAGCCCTCCGGAGAATATGCCAAAGGCCACAGCAGGAATGTTAATGAGACCTGAAATCAAACAGAAAAATCTGTATTAATGAAAACCCCAGCTCAGTGGACTAACCTTGCCAGCCACAAAAACAGCTGCAGCAATCAGATGAAGGAGCAAAACATGAAAGATCTTCAGTCAGGCCACTTTATTTTGTCCAGACTTACGCTGATCCTAGGAGTGTTACAAAGGTGCTGATACAGCTTTGGAAAACTTTCTCCCAAGGACATGCTTCTTTGCTGGTTCTTTGACAGAGAGATTATGGATACAGTCTAGAGAATGCTCTTCCAATTTCTTAAGCTAGGTGGTTTTTTTTCCACAATTAGTTTGTCAGTAGAGTCATCTGCTAATTCCTAGAGGACAAATATAATTTTATCTAATGTTTTCAAAGCCAGAGCAAGATTTGCCTTTTTTCTTTTTTTTTTTAGTGCTTCAAATTGCTCTGACAATTTTGATATCTATCAGAGATTGTGATAGAAACTGTTCTTTAAAAAAAGAAGAAGAAAGAGTAAAAGAGGTTGTGAAAGAGAAATAAACACTGTGAATTTGGGTCAGCACTCAGTTTTTTTTAGGAAGCGTGAATTTGGAGAGAAAGGAAAAGGAGCAAGAAAAATCACCTTATTGCAGGGACAGCCACTCAGCAGGATCCTTCCCTAACCAAGCCATCACACACTCCCTGTTGGATATAGTCCCTGTGCTCAGAGAAACCAAATGGTTCTTAATCCCCACTCAGTTTGCACATACCTGAAAGCTTAGCTCCAGAAAATCTTTAAATACAATGAGAAGTACTATACTGAATGTAGGGATTGTTTTCTGGACTTTCTTTGGCCATCAACTACACTTGAAGATTTCTCCTTGCTCTGAGGAGCTTCGTGCCAGGAAATTCCAGCTTCTATCTTTAACGGAATTAACATAGCACAATGGATCATTACAGCTTTTCTGCACATATATACCTCTGTTGCTGTGCAACTAATGCTGCCCTGAAACAAGGCAGCTCCCTCTGGGCTGAGTGGATGTAAACCTCTTTGCTGCTTAATGCTCTCGAAGCCCTGGACCTCTGGAGCTGAATCCCACATCCAGGTTCAGCAGCTGGGCAGTCAAGTCCACCCTCCTGAAGTCAGCTGCAAAAATGTTGATCTCTGTACCCAAAGGCTGGAGCAGCTGTATGGGACAGCTTGGGATATGACTTGCCTTCTTTTTATTTAACACCAGTCTCTTCAGAGAGTCGCCCATAGCACTCACAGAACTGCTCTTTGTTTTGTTGAAATAAGTGGGAAGCCACCAAAGCAGCAGATCTGTCTGATGATAAATTTATGTAAACTATTTTAAAATTATTTCTCAGTTATTTTCTTGTGTTGTACATATATTACTCTTCAAATTTCCAGTTAAATGGGAATTAAGATATCAAATAATGTAAACTTTTACAGTAACTCTTTAATAGATAAACTCAGAGTTAATAAGTGCTGAAGCAGAAATGAAATAACTTACCTTTTATGAGCTATTACTTAAAAGTCAGACAAGGAAGGAGAAGAAGTGAACATACCCTAAAAAAATACTTTTTTTCATATATGGATATGCCACTCCTAAAATGTCCATTTTAAAGATATCAAGAAGCAGATATAGCATTACCTATAACAAAGTTAGTTTTTGAAGATGTCTGCCCATACTGTTGTTCAATATACTTTGGCTTATATGTCACCATGCCAATTAAAGAATTGAACTGAATGATACTTGCACACAAATACAGAATGTAAACTGGATTCCCAAAGAGGTTCTTCAGTGATGGCAAGAAGTCTGCAAGACAAAACAGCAGAAATAACAAGCAGGCCAGAGGGAGAATAACTGCTGTGAGTAATGCTTTGTAACATGCACCTTCCAAAAAACCCAGAACTGCAAAATACTTCAGAGGGAATCTGTGAACTTCCCTGATGCTCCTAACAGCTCCCCCGTTTCTAGATGGAGGAACAGTGGAGCAAAACACTAAGCACCCATTTCCCAGAAGAGGTATCTTGTTTTAAACACCTTATTTCCATCATAAACTCAGAATTTGGTTTGTATGTGTCCTCAACAGCCACAGCACTGTTTAGCTTAATTTGGGGCAAAGAGTGCTCAGCACAGCTGACAGCAAGCACAGACATATTGAGGTTCAGATTCAAGTTCTGAGGGAAAATGCTTTTGGCAAAGCATGGCCAAGGGAATGCAACTGTGCAAACCAGCTCCTGTCTAAATCCAGACAGCCTCCTCTAATACTGTAGCTGGTCTGTGTCCATCTATATTCTGATCAGATATTGGACATGTTTGCCTAATGAATGAACTTAGAGGAAAGAAATAATTAGCAAAAACCAAGGGTGTGTTTTCTTTTGAGAACCACTTCTGCAACCGTCAATATATGCGAATAAAATTTTTTTGCAGAGCTTCATAGTATATTCTGGGCCACTATTGTAATTTTACAAATCTCAGCCAAATTCTTATGCAATAGCAAGTCCAAGGGACATTGCAGAGATCCTTTTGTGTGTACTATGGAGTTGGAGAGTAAAAGCTGAGGGAAAAAAACATAATTCTGAGACCATTAAATTAGGGACTCAGAAAGTATAAAATTTTTGTCTAAAAGCCTTTGAGAGAAAAACTCAACAAGCAGGAAGGAAACTCAAGTGATTTGCCTTTTGCCATCTCTGCAAGCTTCGCTTGCTGCCAAGGGGATGTGCCTCGGTCCTTGTTCTCCTCAAGGATGAACTTGGAGTGCTCGGAGGAGGTGCTGGAGCCCTTCCTGCTCTCAGGTTTGGGGAGCTGCTTGGGCAGGAACCAGAAGGGGATGCCAGCCAGGATGCTGATGAGCCCAGCTATCAGGTACCCCAGCCACCAGGCTCCCACCCACTGCACGTCCTTGGGACTTATTGTGAGGCTGTCTGCAGAAAGAAGAAACAAAAAAATACATCTTGAGGATATTTGCTGCTAGTAAGGAAGGTGGTTTTGCAGGGACTGTCCATGCCCACCCTGCCAGGTCTAGCTGTGCTCTGTGTCACCAGGGGCAGCTGTGGGGACAGGCTGAGGACTTGCTGATTGCTGGGCAGAGCAGCAGCCTGGCCCTGACACTGCTGTGCCACTTGCACGTCCCCAGAGATGCTGCAAGGACCAGCACGTGGGGCAGTCCAGTGGCCACTCACTTGCTCCAGGCCAGGCTGTTCTGCACAAAAGCCCCAGGAAAAAGATGTTGTCCTCCTGGTTTTTTTGGGTTTTCTCAGAAGAAGGGCAATCAGGAGACTTGGTACCCTCTGCCAAACTACTTTTCTAGGCAACAACAGGATATTAAAAAAGCCCATGAAGGATCCTGAGCCTCAGTCCTGTTTCCTCCTGGCTCCCATTATCTCCCCACAGCCTCCTCACCAGAGCATCTCTTAGAGGCAGCAGGAGAGCTGCTGAGGGGCTGAGGAAGAGTCAGCCTCCTGCTTCCTCTACACCCATCCTTCTTGCCAGCCTGTTCTGCATGGACCACTACTCTGCTGTCATCCTTTTCATTCATTTTCATTCATCCTTTTCATTTCATGAAGTGCCCACTCCACCCCTGCTAGCCCCTCATGCCTAGAAGATAACCCAGAGAGTTCTTGGCCTAAAACAAGCATTTTGGAGCCTGGCTGGGTTTTTGAAGTTTGAGTGTTCTGACTTACCCAGATCTACAAAGCCAATGTCAACGTAAAGTTTGGCACACAGGGATCCCAGGAGAAAGCCAAATATTGGCCCTATAATCGCAACTGTCTGCACACAGCCTAATAAAACAATAATAATAAACATAAAAAAAACATAATAAAAATAAAAAACAGGACTGTTACACTCCTGAGCTGAAAAGGGCATCTAACAGCAGACTGTGGCATGTGATGGGCAGCAAGAGATACAGTTACACAAACTGGAATATTTTCAAGAAGGAAAAAAGTAATCAATAAAATATTCTCCACTTTGATGATGCTTTTTATTATCCGATTAAAGAGTTAAATTCAGCCTGAAGGAAAAAATGTCAGGAAACTGTGTGGCTGAACTCCATAGCAGCACCAATCTATAATTGCTAGAAACTCTTCATTTGACAAGATTAAGTAACTGGGGAGCAAATGTCATTTTTTAAAGTTAACTGACCAGTTTTAGTTGAGGTAGGCCCTGAGCAGGCTGGGAATTCACTTTGCTTTGGTTTCCACTGTTAATATGCTTCAATACACCCTCAGCCAAACTTTCTGAATACTTTGAATTTGAAAAAATTCACCTGGAAATCTGGGAAGACTGAATCTTTTACAGAGAGAATCTGATTTTTTGCCTTTTGCCTGCTAGGAAACTTGTCAAGAGCAGGAGCTGATGAGATAGGACTTCTATGTAATATTTCAGTGAATGTGCAGCCATCAGACAATGAACACAAGAAAACAGTCATGCCAACTTTCTAAAGCTTCAGTGCTATTGTTTATAATCCTATATGAATCTGGAGAGACTGTTTTGAGTGCCCACTGAAATTCTATTTTGAGTGCTCAAAATAATGCCTGTTTTTATCACTTTCCAGAGAACTGAATGTACACAGAGGCTCAGCAGTCCACATCCAGAAGAATTAGGAAGATTAGGGTAACAGCAGGAACCCAAGGTCAAATTCTTTCACCAAATTAAGATAATGGAACTGTGCTGGTATAATGAAATGGTAACTTGGTCCCCTTGAGTGTACATGACTGTTAAATAAACTTTAATATTGGAAATTATGCAAACAAAACAATCAAGGCACATTAATTCAATAACATTAATTCCATTATTCGGAATGACTCGGTTTCCTCTGGGGAAAAATGCATTAGGAAAAAGAAATAATATTTTTTTTACCAATATATAAGGCAGCATTCTCTTCAACAGCATAATCATCGATGTATGTAATGCCCAGGGGCTGGATGGGGGTTTCACCTATTCCACGCAGAAGATTTCCCAGTAAAACATAGATCCACATGGAAGAGCCTGCTTCCTTTTCACACCCTGTGTACACAGCAAGAGACAACAACGAGGTGTTTTTAGTAACAGTTTGACACTGAAAGCTCAGGGCTTCTCAAATACTTCTGTGGTGGGAGAAACAGTAGGAAAACTGTGAAACAGCTTAAGGTAGACAAATTTTTAGCATGAGCTGCCTCAAAGATAGACAATTAGATAGAATTACATAGAATTTTCCTGGTTCTATAAATTTGCCACCACATCCCTTTTTAGAAAATTCTTTCACTTCCTTTGAACCAAAACTGGGATCTCCTGACAGAAAGATTTGGGAAACATTAAGGATAGTGAGCACTACCAGCCCCAAGGTTGAACAGAGATCATCCTCACCTGCATTTATTTTTGCTTGAGATTTCTCCAAGGCTGAGAGTGGAGTTTGGCTTTTATCCTGCAGACATGGAGAGAGGCTAACAGTGGAATTGATGGTGGAAGGGAATCTTTCGTACCGGTATCTGCTCACAAAACAAAGTTGTATTTATTCATAAGTACTGATAAGAAAAAGCAGCCAGATCTGTAACTACCAGATAGGCTTATAGCAACTACATGCAAATTTCATCTGCATCCACATGAATCCATCTGGATCATTGCCAGTGGTAGTGTACAGGGGGTGAACAGAGCTCTATTTATACTGCAGCTGTACATGAAAATTGTCCAGTCGTTTGCTTTTGGGTCAATAATTAATTTCAGTTTAACAGGCACTTTGCTCTACTATGGTACATGAATTTGGACTAAGAGATTTTCAGAAACTGGTGTATCCTCTGGTTTGTGATTGGTACTCAGATTGTCTTCCTGAGTTTAGTCATCACTTCTTTACTGACATTTCAACAATTCCTAAACCACATCAAAATGTGGCCAATCAAGATCGGAAACTAACAAAAAAAAAGTTGATTACAACTGAAAACAGTATACTTGTTAAATTATTTGCTCTACAAGTAATAAATCTTTTCACAAAAAAAACCAAAACCAAAACCAAAACCAAACCAAACCAAACCAAACCCAAAAAACCCAAAACCCTAAATTAAGTAACCACATCCCCATGTGCCTCTTTCTGTCACCATAATCAATGCCTAAATGTTTCAGTGAGCTGCCATTGAGTGTGCACAGCCCAGCTGGAAAACACTGATCACTTTGCACTTACCGTCCCATGAAGAACTGGGGCATTGCAATTAGGAATGTTCCAGCTGACATAATTAAGCAGCCTGCTCCAATTATTCTTGGCCTGTGAAGCTTTGCTCCAAAGTAGCTCACTAGAATTATGATTAGGAGGTTCCCTTTGAGAGCACAAAAGGAAAACTGAGTTTTACTGCTTGTTGATAAGAGATCCCCTAAAATAACAATTCCTAGTATGTAGTATGGGCACTGATTTCAGGGTGAGAGGGCTGATGGGATTGGTCTTTCTCCTTCTTTCCAGGCATTCTACAGGAGCCCAAAGCCTTCTGTGATAGGAAAACTACAAAGCCTTGGATAAACAGCTGGGAAAGAGGAGAAAGCCTGTGCCAGCTGAAGAGAGCAAATAACCAGAAAAGCAGAAAAAGGAGGAATCCAACAGAGTTTTATACACTTAGGCTAAGATTTAATTCCTTTGAGTACCACAGTCTACTGAACACTCATGAGATAAATTCAGTAATCTGAAATTGTAAGAGGCAATGACATGCTGGAAACCTTAATGTGAGAGGAAATGTAGATTACAGGTAGAGGTTTGTCCTCCTGCTGCTTAATGAATCACAAAGGACAAGAACCTGTGGGGGAGATGGATTTCTGCATGCAGAAATCCGTGCAGGCAAATTCTCATTCAACACTCAAAATGTCTATTAGCATGAATTAGGCACATGCTTGGTTTATCAAATGACAATTTTTTAAATGTCTATGCTGAATTGCTTGTATTAGCAACCTCATCCTATTAAACATTATCATACTGATAGTCCCACTAATTTTCACTAGGTGAATCTTGCTCAGTTTTATGGTTCAGGGATATTCATACAATCATTCTTCAGAACAAACTGCATCACTCTTTTTTTTTTCTGAAAATAAAAATGGGTTTCTACAGCACGTACCAATTTCAAAACTTCCATCAATAACACCAACCAAAGAGGAAGGGATGTCAAATCTTCTTTCTATTTGTGTGATAGTACTTTTCAGATAACTTCCTGACAGTGCTTTAGCAAAATAAACAAAACACAATGCACCAAGAAATATCTGTGAAAAAAATGACAGTGATTAAAATCAGGCAGTACAGAAGACACACGAATTATTTTTAAACAAGTTCTGCATTCCTACCTCTTCTTTTGCCAAACAGCCAAACCAATATTTCTCCTACTTCTTATTAAATGCTAGATTGCTGATTGGTTCATCTCTTATGAGCAATATTGATAAAAAAACTGAATTTACTCTCAATCATTGCTAATTTCAGGTAGATGCCAAAGCTACTGCTCTGTTGAGAGACAGAAACGGGATTTTCTCAGCAGGGAGTATCTCACACAGTATGGGTAAATGCTACATGTTCCAAGAGATGAAGAGTGACCTGCCAGGCAACTCTCTTCCAGGCTCACCCTTCCCCTACAAGACCTCTTGCAATCTCTAGCACATGCATTTTCCTCAGAGTGCACCCTGCATTTTGCACCTTCTCCCATCCTCTCTTTTTGCAGAACAGTTTTCTCCTAGCCATCCCTCTATCTGTTTCAGCACGTTCTTCTGGATCAGGAGTGGGCTTTGGAGATAAAACTCCATCTCCTTTCACAGTGTTTTGATGAATACTTCAAAGGTACACACTGAGCCCCTTTCCCACAGAATTAATCTGGAAGGTGAGGGCTGGTCCGAAATGGGAGCCCAGGGTCCTTAGCATGAACTCTTTGCTCCTGCAGATTTATTTCCTAAATTTGCCCTCACTGAATGCAGCCCAGTTGAGTTTATGTGCTCCACAGACACTCACACACAGTGCAATTGGTCATGGAAACCACAACTTTGCTTTCTACCTTCAGGCACAGGTGGTGTTGACTCAATATGAATATGAATATTGAGTCATATTCTTTCTGTAAAAAATTTCTGCTTTCTGTAAAACCCAGCCCCAGAAATTAAGAGACACATTAAGGTTTTATTTGAATATAAGCCTAGAACCTTGTGCTGCTCCTTAATCCTCTCTGACAATCCCACTCCCAGTAAGCAGGTGCTCTCAGCATTGTACTCACCTCCAGTGCCAAACTCCTCACAACATTTCATTTGACAAGGCTCAGTGGCAATAACATCATTGCTGAATGCAAATTCTTGTGTTAAGGTTCAAAGATATCTCTGTGTCATGTTCAATACACTTTATCCAGGGCAGGTTTTCCCTCCTTCAGAAACAGTTGTGGGTAAATAAACATATACAAACCTTCTCTTGTTCTTTTTTCCTACAGCAGCAACTCTCAAAGGACTCTCCTGTACAAATATTGTCATAATATTTTACATTTTCTGTATGTTTATGCCCTTGGATTTTTAATAGCAATGTGACAGCACTTTTTTTTTTTTTTAACAGCAAAATTGTATAGGTAAAGTACAACTTAAATGCTTCTGAAAATCTTTGGCACAATTTTTTTTACTGGGTTTGCAACAGTCCCAGGTGTGCAGTGGTGGAAAGACATTCCTGATTTAGGGCTGGAACAGAAAGGTACACATGATTTCACATTCTTCTCTGGTTTGTCAGTGCTTGTAAGTAGATATTTCACCACGTCATTCTGGTTAACAAAAGCATTTTGAAGACATAGGAAAGTTGATAATGAAGGTTGATAATTGGTAAAAATAACCTGTTGTATCTGCATATTATTTTCTTAACACATTAGGCAAAACCTGAAGCAGACTGCTCCATGACTTAAAGATATCATTAATAATTTCATTCTGGCTCAGCAAGACCTAACCAGAACTCAAAAAGGGTTGGTTCACAAAAAAAACCCCCAAAAAACAACAACAACAACAAAAAACAACAACAACAACAACAACAACAACAACAACAACAACAACAACAACAACAACAAAAATTTCTAAGTTCCTACAGGAACGTATTAGTTATATCGGTTTGGTTTCCCAGAAGACACAACCTCTTTAAAGAGAAAGAAACTGAGCTGAAATATTATTGCTTTTCTATTTCTGGAGCTAATAAACTGATTCTTGACTGGCTAATCTGTGGCTGAATTTTTATTCATTGACGGAGTGGATTATCATTATAGCAAATGGAGAAGCAGTGATAGAATTATATTATGGTACCACATTTATTTAATACAACTCATCTTCCATTTCAAAATAAAACCATTCAAAATTTATAGACTTCAGGGCAACTATTGCTCATTTCACTGGCTCTACTGGGAGCTGGATTAATATCTGAAAGTAGATGTGTCTTTGAGTGAGGGGGAAAAACACCAGAAATAAAGACTGTGCACCATGAGAAGAAAGGGGCAAGGGTGGAGACTCGTTTTCTGTGTAACTCAAATCATCTCACCACTGTATGGTGATTTTGAGACCTCACCCAAGAGAGTTTCAGCATTTTGGAAATCAGGCAGAGGGAGAAGGCAAAGCTTTGTGCTGCCTGCTGTGCTCCTGCAGGGTGCAGATCCCACCACCAGGTAGGCACAGCTGCATTGTGAGCCTCAAAGCAGGGACCTCCCATCACCTCCAGGAAAAACTTCTTGTGGGTGAGAGAGATGCAGGTAAAATGGTATTCCTTGTGCAGTTTCATTTCAAAGTCACCTCATGCAGAGCTCTCTTGAATGAGGAATATTACAATAATGCTTTAATAACACAGCACTGGAAACACACAGACCACAATACAATATTGCTGTGGAGAGCCAGGAGGCTTCCATGGCTGCTGTCTTAAAAAAGCACTCTGCACTGACAGCTGCCTGTGTATCTGTTCTCAATTTCAGGTGGAGCAATAAGGAAGAGGGACTTTTCAGGATGGCTCTTGAAGATCTCATAATATGTAAGCCTAAGCCAAGAAATTATATTTGTTGACTGCCAAACATTAGACAAATACAGATCTGAAGTTTTTCTCGTGACTTAGAAATGTATCTAATAATTTCATACTGACTCGGCATGACATAATCAGAATTTAAAAAGGGACCATTCATCAAAAGAAAAAAGAATAAAAAGAGAGATTTTCTAAGTCCCTACTGGAATATTCAAAAACTCTTACTCTACCTTTATACCTCCACAACACGACTGTTTTTCCTTGGATGCAGATGATTCGGATTTGAATGAAGATCGGTCCACAGGCAAGATTGTGTTGTTTGAGAAAAAGTGAGTATTTTCTTTTGATGAGGTCTCCATGATGGTATCCTCTGCCTCTAAAGCAGAAAACATGGAGAACACTTTAAAAGGGCATCCTATTAGCTCAGCCTCAAAAGCTCATCATGTGACAGCAACACCCTGCTGGACTGTGTTCCCAACAACAGCAATTACCAAACTTTACTACAGAATCTGACCAGTGCACTGGATGTTTAATTATGGAAATTTGCAATCCACTTGCCTATAATAATGGGGATTAAATCATACTCAGCAAGCAGCCATCATCTTCATTCTCTAGCTAGCATCAGTGTGATTTCATTAAACATTTGGCCAAACATTGCCAGCAGACTGAACAAGGCTCATTATCATATTCAACAGCATTTCTGAAGTTTACATGTAAATTCACGTTTCTAGATGTGACCAGGTCTGCAGAGATTTCTCAGCGCTGATCTCTGAATTTCCCATATATCTGGGACATGAAGTAATTAGATCAAAGGAAATCTATCCCCATTAATGAGGCACTTGAATTGTTTTAGATGGAAACATTAGCTCTAATCGTCTGATGTGAGCTAATGAGTTACACAAGAATAAAGAGGTTTAGTTCCCTTTACCATTTTACATAGAGTCTTAGGGCTCAGTGCTCAATTGTTCCAGGAAAAATGTGAATTTGCTTCTTTGCAGGTAAATACAAAGAACTAAAGAAACCTAAATACTGCACTTTGAAAACAAAAGATATCAGTAATTCTTAAATCTCTAGTTACATACTGCAGTACTTTGTTCTTAATTTCAATCTCTAAATCAGATCTGAAAATATTTATGAAATCAGCTTCTGTGTTCACTTTTAGGCAGTCCTATGTTTTACAGAGCTGCTCCTGAAAATATGAATAGGAAAAGTTCCTGTTCTTTCATGTTTGTCTAAAGAAACAGATCTTACATAAGTCAAAAAATATATATGGTTTTATGTATATGTCTATACCTCTGGATACACGTGTTTTCATGGCTTCCCAAACAGGCACTAGTTTTACCAGAAATACAGGTGAAAATAACAAAAGTATGTCTTTAGATGCTAAGATTTGCTCATAGGCTCTGTTCTTATATGAACCAGGTAAAAAGACTTTGCTTGTAGCACCAAAATTTTCACCAAGTTCTCTCCATCATCTAAAATAAGAGCAATAACTACATGTAAGAGAAATATTTGCATTTCACACTGTCCTAACAGGAACTCTAATGTATTTCCTTATCGACACTAAGGAGTATAGAAATTTTTTTGCAATAATTTTTCTTTCTTTTTGGGCTTGCTGAACACTTATTGCACCTATTCCTGTTCTGCTCCTGATTTTCTTGATGCCTTGGGAAAAGTCACTCTGTCTCTCCCTACCCCACTTTTGAACCTGTACAATGGGGAAAGACAGCTTGTACCTCACAGCACTCGCATGAGGATAGATTCTTTAGGACAACCACATAAGGTGTGCTGCCATGTAAGCACATCAGATAGCCTCTACCATAAGGTTTGAAACACTCTGCGTATTTACAGCAATTTTGGAATGAAAAAACCCCAAAACCTGGAAAAGGAAAGCATATGCACCACAGCTAAATGAATCGTGCTTATCTCTGAGCAAAGTAACTTTCACCTAGAGAAGGTGTGGCAGAGGTGTAGAGGGTCTGCCCCACTGCACTACATATGCAGAATTGGTCAGAACACCAAAAAAATTGCTGTGGTGGTGGAATATGATGAACTGATGCTTGACAGCAGCATGCAAGCTTGTGTTCCACTGAGCTGAAACAAATCTCAAATGGACAGCAGAGACTGAACAACACTTATGCTCAAATTATTACAGTATAAAAATTGTTAACATTTATTGTCTGACTGTCAAGCTGAAGAGTGCAAGGAAGGCCTGATATCTATGCAGGTTCTACAGTTTTTAATATATCCCCAGCTGCACTTGTGGCATGGCTTTAAGGAGGTTGGTAGTTTTCAGAGCCACTTGCAGCTATGCAGCTCAGAGCATCAGTTTGGTTGCTCTGACAATGCCTCTGATGGAAACTTTTAACCCAAGACAGAGCACAGAGAAATGTGCCCAGCAGAACCACAGCCACCTTCACTATTAGTTTTGATCCCTCCTCTTTAGTGCAACCAGAATACACAGGACTGGTTCACTGGAATCACAAATTTGCCACTCAAATATTTTTGTCACTGTTGGTGTTATAGTGGGAGTATTCCTAATAGACTGCCAATCCCAGTGGGAGGTGAGGGACATCTCTGTTTTTATCCAAGGATGGCCTCAGGTTGTTACTATATCTGGGATACCATATTTCTTGAACTTGTTCATACTTGAACCTGTTCTCTCTTGTCCTACTGCTTGTTACTCAGGAGAAGAACCTGACCTCCTCACTACAGCCTCCTTTCAGGGAGTTGTAGAGACACACAAGGTGCCCCCTGAGCCTCTTTTTCTCCATGTGAAACACCCCCAGCTCCCTCAGCTGCTCCTCACAGGACCTGTGCTCCAGAGCCTTCCCCAGCTCCATTGCCCTTCTCTGGACACACTCCAACACCTCAATGCCCTTGCAGTGAGGGGCCCAGAACTGAGCACAGGATTTGAGGTGTGGCTTCACCAGTGCTTGGTCCTGCTGGCCACACTATTGGTGATACAGGCCATGATCCCATTGGCCTGCTTTAAGATTTCTNTCTCTTGTCCTACTGCTTGTTACTCAGGAGAAGAACCTGACCTCCTCACTACAGCCTCCTTTCAGGGAGTTGTAGAGACACACAAGGTGCCCCCTGAGCCTCTTTTTCTCCATGTGAAACACCCCCAGCTCCCTCAGCTGCTCCTCACAGGACCTGTGCTCCAGAGCCTTCCCCAGCTCCATTGCCCTTCTCTGGACACACTCCAACACCTCAATGCCCTTGCAGTGAGGGGCCCAGAACTGAGCACAGGATTTGAGGTGTGGCTTCACCAGTGCTTGGTCCTGCTGGCCACACTATTGGTGATACAGGCCATGATCCCATTGGCCTGCTTTAAGATTTCTTTCTTGAAGCGTGTCCAGCCTTCCTTGACCCCTTTGCTCCTCAGGAATGCCTCCCAAGGAACTCTCTCAGCCACTTTCCTGAACAGGCCAAAGTCTTCCCTCCAGAAGTCCAAAGTGGCCGTTTGCTGAGCTCCCCTCCTTACTTCTCCAAGGAGTACATCTCCTTCATTTCGTGATCACTGTGCCCTAGACAGCCTGCCACATCACTTGCCAGTCCTTCTCAGTTCACAAACAGGTCCAGTGGGACCCCTGTCCTCATTGGCTCTGTCACCAGCTGTCTCAGAGTTCTTCTACACACAGCAGAGATGTCCTAGTCCTCTGGACCTCCCTTCCTCTCTGCTGGGCTGTATTTCCAGCAGACTCCCACCACAACATCCCCCTTGTTGGTCTTTCCATACTCCTACCCATGAACAGTTGTGCCTGTTGTCACTGTCATTAAGCTCTAGAAATCAAAACACTCCCCAGTGACTACTACCCCACTGCCTCTCCTCTGTGCCTGTCCCTTCTGAAGAGTTTGTGACCATCCACTGCAGCACTCCAGCTGTGCCTCATCACACCTGTAACAGCTGAGTGAGTGCAGCTGGGTCACACTGCCTGAGGGACAGCTGTTGGTCATGCTCATACCTTGTCCCTGGGTGTGACACCTGGCTCCTGGTGTCACAGCTGGGGCTCAGACCCCTCCTTCCATCATGGCTCCAGCTGCCTGGGGTGTGGGAGCCCTCTCTGGTGGCCCTGCTTTCCATCCCACCAAAAGCACACCCAGTGGCTCACCTGTGACACAGCTTGGGTGGCAATGGCACTCAACGTCCCCAGGGCTGGCATGTGGACCTGTGCCTGATGGTCAGGTCCAGAGACAGACCTGGTCCAGAACATGCATTCAGCAGGCTAAGGCACCTCCAGGCAGCTCCTGAGGTGCCCCTTCACTCACCCAAAGTGCAGGCAATGAGAAAACCTCCTTCCCCCCTCGGGAAACTCCTCCATCTGCAGTAAGCCTCCTTAGCCGTGCCTTTGCTGTGTGTCACCCACAGGCACAGGAGCTGCACTTGCTGGGCTGGGTGGACACAGAGGGCTGTTCACCCATGAGCCCAGCTAAAAGACATCCTCTATGAAAAGTGAAACAACGAAGAGAAGAAGAAAAGCCAAATCTTACCTGGCAGCAGGAATCCCCAGAGATGGTGCCTACTCGTTTTCATAGGTAAGCTTCCTCTACTGCTTTTGCATACCCACACTTGCATGCACAGGCACTGGTCCCAGCTTAGAAGGGGGAAAAATTGGAGGGGAAAACCTTCTCTTAGAAATTACCCTGTCTGCGGATGTCCATCTTATACTGGAGGTAGAGAAAGAAAAAGAATGCGGGTGGGGGAACTTGTTTTGCCTCTTGTTTTGCCTGAGCGTTTGCTATTTGTCTGCCCCCCATCCTCCTCCCCCACCTCCTCGGGTTTTTCTTCCTCTGTCCCCTCCTATCAATTCCAGGACACTGGGCACACCAGAAAAGCAAAGAGGCTGGGTGCCCCAGATAGGAATCATGAAGAGCATCTAAACAGCTCCCAGGGGGTATTTTTCTTTGCAAGTTGCTCTAAGTTTGATGAGGCCCTTGACAAAGCTTGTGGAGAGAAAAAAAAAAACAAAACAAAACAAAAAAACCAACCCACCCAAACTCTGATCTTATTAATTGCTTAATTTCAGGAAACAAAAGTATTCAAGGGGGAATGGACTTGGGAAAAAAAAAAAAAGAAAATGGGGACTGCGTGAGAGAAGACAGGCTGGAGGGTGACCAGGTGATTCACAAAGACTTCTTATCTAGTCCCTGGTCCTTCCTGTTATGCCCAGTATGCCCTGCTCCCCAGAATCCACAGGGCAATGTCCCTATCAAGATGAAGGAAAAACCAAACAAAACAACAGAGCAGAAAGATCCATTAAGGGGGAGGACAGAATTACATGGTCAGTCAAGCCTTTGCCACAAGGAAAGGAAAGGAAAATTTTGAAGACTTCATTCCCACCCTGAGTTTTTCCTGCCACAAGGTCACAGCTGCTGAAACATTTATTTGCAAGTTTGGGTAAAGGTGAAGAACATGACTAGCTCCCCCTGTAGTTTGTTGAGCTGAGAGAGGCTGTAAATCCTGTCTCCTGCTGCCCTGTAGGCTTTGATTATATAAACAGAAAAGGTATTAAAGTTAAAAATTCTTCTTCCTTTTCCCTTCTTATTCCCTCCCACCCTCTGCAGTAAAGCAGGTTCCCATGGCAGCTAAAACCTCACTCACATAGCCAAACACAGAGGTTTCCTAGATTTAATACAAATTATTATCCTTCCCTTCATTATTTCTCCACTTTAGGTTCTTAATGTGGCTGGAATTTTATTACAGTACACGTAATTCACATTTTGTACTTTGAAGTGTCTTGTATCCTTCTTTGGTTTGGAAACTTGGAAATCTATTTTCCCCTTTTCTAAGAGATATCAGGGTGCCTAGTAGTCCACAGTAATTAGTGATTAGGAGACTTAGTGATTATGAGCTCTTTCAGCCTCTTTAAGAGAACGGCTTCCAGGCCATTTCCTTCAATTCTTAGGAAAACTGAGTTTACACAATACAGGATCTGTACTAGTTTTGTACGACCTTTAATCTTCATTGCTGAACTTGTTGCTTTCAAAGATTTCTGACACAGATTCCAGTTATTCTGCCACTGGTAACCTTTACCACACTGTCCTTTAAAATAAGTGAAGTTTCATTACCAGATTTGTAAAATGACACAAAACCCATTGGAAGCTTGCTAGACAATTAACCAGACAAGCAAGGTTTTGCTTTCCTATAGTCCTAAAAGAAATTGCCTACTTATAAATGCTTATTCTGTAATTGAAACAAAACCTTTAAAGTAGCTACAGGACAAAGAACCAGACTGAATCTTGTTCCTTGAGGTATGTTTCCTTTGCATTCCTACTTTGTATTAGTGGCAGGAAATTAGAAGCCAGACCACCTTCATTTCTAAAGCACAGGTTAAATTAATTATACTTAAAAAGTCTTGTCTAGCCAGAGTGAAGAGCTGTGACAAGGTTAATCTTCATACCTAGGCCCATCATCACACTAAAAACACAGCAGATTTGTGGGCCAGCCTTTAGAAGCATGAAATGTTTTCCTTTCTGAAAGACATTTTTTTAAAAAACATATTCCAACAGAATGCATTTTCATCTATTAGAAGGAAAATTGTTTAAAAAAGCAAACCAAAATGTATAAATAGGATTAGGATATACCACATCACCTTAAAATCTGAATTTAAGTGGTTCCTATAGTCCAACAGAGAATACATTTGCAACCCTTAATATTGTGCAGCAAAGCAAAGTTACTTATAAACTTGTGGTGAAATGAGACTTCAACTGCTCTCATTGAGACTCTCATTGGCCAAATGCTCCTTTAATATTTTATTTTTGCTAACATGTAAATGTTCCAACCCTGAGCCACTCGGTACCTGGACTGAAAGGAGAGCCAGTCATGGCAGCAAATACTGTAAATGTGGAGCTTGTAGTCCAGGACGGAAAGGGGGAAGACATTTGCTGTTAAATAATAAGGTTTCACTGCCCATAAAATTTTAATTGCTTTGGTTATGCTACTCTACTGCTACGGATTATTAATTTCTCAACATTAATTTTCCTCTTCTTTTTGTTGCCAGTCCTAGGAACAGGCTTGGTAAGAATACAAATTAATAGGAAACCTACTGCCAAAACAAACCTTGGGTACCAATTCCACATCAAAGAGACAAATGATATAATTTGGGTTTTAGAAGCTCTTGGGGATTGCTGGGGGAATTTCAGCCCTGGGGACTTTCTTGTCCAACTAAGGATTTACAGATCTATCCTCAAAGAATAGTTTTCTTACCAAAGGATGGCAAAGCAATAGAAAAATGTTCCAATTATATTTTGGACCTGTCTAACTTCTTGTAATTAGGATATGCAAAGGTCCTACTGAATAGTCTCTTTACTCTGAGGCGCTCATCAAATTATTCCTGATATTTACCTTTTAAGCCCCTTGCATGAGACATAAGGAAGAAAAATTTTCAAAAATAGGAAAATGCTTTCTTTACAGCACCCTGAGCACAGAACAGTATCACCTCTTCCGTGCACACTCACTGTGCTGGGTACCTGAGACAATGTTTAGGAGTGTGGTCAGTGGCTGTACATTACCTTGCAAGCACTTGCAGAAGGTGACTGATCAGGTAAAATGGCTCAGAGGTTTTCCTTCCTGAATGGTTAGTTAAAAAAACCAAGCAAAAAACCCCCACCAACTGCCCCTGCCCTGCCTGCCCAGCCCATCTCAAATGACAGAGTCAGACAGGTTTTAGGGACACTTGAACAGAATTACTGTGTATTTTTATACAGCACCACACTTTGCAAAGATCCCAGAGGGCCCGGTGAAAGCTGTTTCTGAGGTAGTATGACAAACAGGATGAATGAGAAATCCAGTGGCGTGACATTCTTCAGGGCAGGAAGCATTTGCACCCATTGGAGCTTTGGGGAGAATTTCTGTGTATAAAGATGTAATAAGTGAAACTGGAACTTGTCCAGCTACCAGAGATTAATGGCATTAATCTTAAAAAAAGTCCCATAGCACTTTCCTTACTGAAGATAAGTCCTTTGAAGTAGGTTTAAACCCAAAGATTTTGCCTAGAAATGTAGGAAGAGAAGGTACAAAGAACTCAGCAGAAGAGCTGATTACACCGAAAGTGTTGAATTTGTATAATATGATCCCTTTGGCAAGAACAGTAATAAAAAATCACCACGTGCAGAGGATTGAGAAGGGAAGAAATTTATCAGCAACAACAACAAAAGGCACATTAAATGAAGCCATTGTGCAGGCTGAACAGGAACCTTCTGCTGTATTTCCTGGCTGAAGGCACACAGGTGCTGCAGCAGCCTTTTATCTGTATCAGACTTCCAAACCATTGTGCCTGTGTCTACCCCAGGTTGTTTAGTGATTATAACCAGCAATCCACATTGGGTGTGACACAAGCCATCAGAACTTCCAGTTAAACTTGAAACTTCCACATTTTCTCATGAATTAATGCAAGGTTCCTACGGCCTCTTGGCAGTGAAGCTGTTCAACAAAGTAGTGAGTTTTGACAACTTCCACTGCAGCATGCTAGGTCTCTGGGAATCCAGTATGGGGTGGTTAAAAATTCTCCTTTGGAGGGTGTGAGATGGCAACCCCAGAGCTACAGACCCCATCAGCCAGGGTAGCACCTGCAAGTTACCCTCCTGTCAAAGTCCCTTCCATCCCTACATTAATCACTGACGAAATCTGGGGACTCCTGGTGGCATTAGGTTGATTTCCACAGGATTTTGGTGAGATAGTTGAAGAAACACTGAAAGAAAGCATTGCTAAACAAAGCGCCAAGAGCTCTCTGAGAATTGTGTTTGTAGTGAAACACTTCAAGTGCTTTTAGGCAACCGGACTTGGCCAAGCAATTGAGAGCCATTTGAGCACCTGGAAAATGCAACATTTAATTGAGCTGCTGGAGACTGTGAGTCATGGCCCCCTTTATGTTTTAGCAGAACCGCAGGAGAGGCAGGCTCATGTGTGGCCTCATTAGCAGATTCACTGCTTCTGCCCTGTGTTTTACTGCTCCTCTCTTCCCATGGGAATCTCTCGCTGTTCTGAGAGCTCCAGAGAGAGTTGGGTGATTTTCAGACAAGTGCATTCTTTACCTTGGTAGCCCCTACTCTTTGTGGTGAGAAGCAGTGAGGGGAAAAGTTTTGCTTTGCTACTCCAGTTGCATTCCTCTCCCTGAATTTTAGCATCAAGTAATTACAAGTTATTGAGATATTAAGTGTTTGGGACAGACCAGCTGCTGGCTTAGAAGCAGCTCCCTTGGAATAGGTATAAACATATTTTGCTTTCTTACTGGCAATGATTCTGACTTGTATCTTCCTAATCACTGCCTGGTGCAGAATCCCTTACATTTTTTCCATTCAGAATTTTAGCCAGAGGACAAATAAACTGGGGGCATTTGAAAACTGACAGCCAGATACGTGGGTGATACTGTTGAGGATTTTGAAATCTGTTAATTTTTCACTTATAGGAAAAGAGGCTTTGAACACATGGTTGATCAGGATAATTTTTGTGCAACCATTTCAAATCAATTAGCTGAAGAGCTTCCAGGTCTCTGATGAAAGTGGGTAATAAAACTTTAAAAATGGGTAAAATTTTTGACAGCAGTGAGATACTTTTTTGAAATTATAAACAGTGAGCAAAGACAAGTAGCTAGATGTCAATTCTAGCCCACATAAAAGACTAGCAAAATTTTACGTTGAAAAATGACAGCATACTTACCAATATAATGGCAAGAAAATTGATTTTACTCACTGATGCTCCACTTTACCAGATTACTTCTATGATTAATATGGGAAATTGTTAAGGTAACACCTTTCATTTTCTCTGGAAGCATTAGTCCCTCTGCATTGCTGTGGCTGGATGCTGCCATGGAATACTGACCACATTAAATCTGTACGGTCCATATGAATGGGATTCAGTGGTACACTGATGATGGATGCTGAAATACTGGTCATCATGAAAGAATGGTTATAAAGAGGCTTTCCACAGATTGGTTGAGTCACAAACTATTTAACATGGGATGTATTAGTAATCTGAACCAAAGTGCAGAATTCTGCGGGTAAAAGGAAATCGGATACCAATAAACTTGAGTTTGTGTCACTAATGCATACCAAGCAGGGCTGGCAGCTAAAATGATAATTCAGTATATACAAGCTTTCACTGGATTTGAATCAGAGTCTAAAGAGGGTACAAGCCGTTTGTAGTCTGACACTTAAAACTGAAAGCTGGGCACCGAAAGCGATTTTGTTCAATAAAGGAAGAAACACAGCCAACAGGATACCACAGAATTATATTTATGTTGTACATTTGTCTTCACATTGCAACATCCACATTGTTCATTTTGTGACAAGTATTTCTAATAATTTTGAATACATATTTACTGTATAATACATTTTACCAAGAGGCACTTCCAGTAATTCTGGCAAAAAGGAGCTTCATTATAGTGTCTAACTTACAAAACAGTAAAAATAAATAATGTTTATCTAAAAGAATTTTTTCCTGTACAGAATCTATTTTGTACAAAACATTTATCAGCCATTAACTAAATCACTTAACAAATACTTGTGAAGAGAATATATTAAGTATTGCTACATGTATTGAGTGCAAGATACTAGTGAAAGGAAAAGAATTATTCTGTTTATGAAAATCACCTAAAAATACAAGGCCTTGTTCCTGAAGTGTTTAGAAAGGAGAAGCTTGGTTACAACAATATTGACAATATATAAATATAAATTAACGTATGTAGTACTTAGTGAAAAGAACACTGTGTTAAAAACTGGCATGTACAAATCCTAAACAAGATGGCACTTTTCTGCATTGCCACTTTGGCTGGCAGTTATTTTTTAAAATATTGCTTCAAAAGAATTAGAAAGGTACACAAAACCCTTTTTTCAAATAGAGCCATATAAAATTACACTCCCCCCCATCTTTTTCTCACCTTTTGAAGTGAAAAAAAATATCAAGGAGGGAATAAATTTGTGGTACACGAGTGATTTGTGGAAACTTGCTACTATAGCTGAGTACTATAATAAGCATGATTAAAATAATTTTGCCCCAGCGTCTCAGGTCAGGAGTCAACCCTCACAGCACAGGATGTAAGATGACCAAATTTTCAGTGTTTCCTGAAGAAAAAGGACTTTGTCCGGCCTGTTGTCAATTTTAAAATGAAAAACTCGTATAATTTGGCCCTCAAATCTGGTCAGGGTCAAGTGCTTCAATTATATTGGCACACCCAAGATTTTAATTCAGAAGGGGTTGTAATCTTGCTAGGTTAATTTCTTGATTACTTTACCAAAATGGGATTTTAAATTTTTCAATCACGTCTTCTACACGATATACATACTTGTGTATTGTTGCCCAGACAGGCCAAACTGTATTGGAAAATAATTAATTTTGGGAGGTGTTTCTTCCACAACTGGAGACAAAACTAAAAAAAAAGTGTTTTTGTTGGAAAATATTCTAGATGTTCCTCTATCAAAAGCACTAGAAAGAAAAAAAAACTGCCATCCATCAGTGAAAATGTTAATCTGTTAAACAAACGTAACCCACAGAATGAATCACAGCTTTTTAAAACTGAACTTAAATTACTTTCCATCATGCAAACATCTGATATTGATTATTCAAGAGAAGAAGACTGAACTTTAGAAAAGTAATGATCAAAAGTACGCTGACATGGCTGAAATACTAAAGATATCATCAACATCACATAGCAGTTATTAACGTTGTCTTTGATCTTTTGGGACACCATCTGCAGTACTGCACCGAGGTTTACAAACACCTACAAATCAACATTCTGCATTCAAATACAGGTTTTCGTTGTGTTTCAGGATCAGGCAGGGATTTTGAACAGGAAAGTCAGCTTTAACAGACTTGAGCAGGTTTTCTATGTAAAGCAGTATGTACACACATGGCAAACCCCTCACTGTTTTCTGACCAGACCACAGNTTTTTTTTTTTTTTAGGAAACCACGGGGGAAAAATGACTAGGGTCAGAGGAGAAAAATAAAAAACACCACCAAAACCTCCCAACTCCTTTAAATAAATACTCAAAAGCAAAGAGCAGTTGCTAATTCACATCAATTGTTTCTAAGCATTCACTGCAGTAGAGGAAGACAGCGTTGAAAACTGGAGCTGTGTTTTGGTCTGATTTCTATGGTTTTGCCTCAGGACAAGAGAATTCAGTCATAAAAGGACACATGGCCTGCAGCTTTGGCAAAGTCCTGTATACCTGCTCTTATGCTTCCAGACAGAAAACAGAAATATTTGGGTTTCCCCAGCTCTTTCACTGCTTGGACACATTATCTTTCCACACCTGCAGATTTCAGTGGTGCTCCCCAGAGCACAAAGACTCCCTGTGGCACCCAGGGCAGAACAATTCTCCTCTGCTGCCCCATTCCCACACCCCAGATATACTGCACACACAGCTTTGGAAGCAAGAAACCACAGACACAGACCAGCAACCTGAAAAGCTCAAATGAAATATTCTTATTTTTTCTCCCTCCTCTTGCACCAAGCAAAGTTTTCCTTAATGACGGAGAATTAAACAACTTCAGTCAAAAATTTTCCTTGATTTACTACATCCTTCAGCTTGACAGACCACACCCAAGGCCAGCTGGTTTTGCCTGCACTCAGCAGCAGTTTGACACCAGCAAGCCCTCGGGGGGATGTCTGCACACACCTCAGGTGGCACTGGCAGGGTTTCAGACTGCCCAAGGCTTACTGTTTCACTTTTATCAAAGAGGTATTGTTAACCAGCTGGAGCTCTTGCCCCATCTTGTCACTGTGAGAAGGAACTCTCCCGAAATACACCGGCACTGTTCTGCCCCCAGGCTCCTGAGGAGCTCAGGTGGGTGCTCACTCAGGTGACATCTGCATCCTGCTGAGGTGGTGAGATGCATTTTTCATCAAAAGAACACCTGCCTGCCAGGAAAATCCCTCTGAATAAATCATCATTATGTTGTAAATGGAGAATAATTCTCACACAGCTCCCCCCAACTGGGACTCAATAACTACCACAGCAGGGGCTAAACCCTGCTTTGATTTACCTGCAGAGGAATGTTGTTTTGCTAAAAGGAAGCGATGAAACTCAAAGAAAGATTTATCATGCTAAATTGCACTCAAAAGTACTGGTGCTATTCTGCTCTAAATCAAAATTTGACTCCAATAATCAATAATTTTGCAAGCTCTTCCAATGTTTCTTAACACAGCTGTCACCTAATTTCTATTATTCTTTCATTTGTTCAAAATCACTTAACATGTATTTTTCTCCAAGATCCCTGGACATTTTTACTTGTTGATTCACTGAAAAATAGGGGGAAAAAAAAAGGCTCTTCTGCTCTTATTAATGGGAGTAATTATCTTCTCTTTAACACTGCCATAATTTTGACTAATACTTCAACACCAAACAGTAATTAAACTCCCAGAAACTCTATTTGTTTAATTTGCCTAATGTTTACTCAACTTCAGTACTCGAAAGAAAAGGAAAATAACGTTTTATTTTGAAAGAAAAGGAAAATAAATTTTGTTTTACAAAATCCGTTTAATACTGGACTATAATTTCCTTTCCTCCTTCCCACAATCACTCTGGGAATGTGCTTCTGTCTCATCTCCTGCCCATGAGGCCTTGGGATGCTCAGCACCTTCTCATCCTTAAACTGAAACCTTCCTTCCTTATATACGTGGAATGTGGGAATGCCTGGGTTGTGACAGGACTTAGACTTTGCACAAGTACTTCATCAACACAACAACTGCTGTAAAACAACTTCATCAACAGCCAGCACCAGCCACAGAGCTTTTGCTGCATTAGACTTATGGCTAAGTTTTCAAAAATGCTGACGGAATTCTCTAGGATTGCAAGTGCAGCTGCCCCACACCTCCTCAGCTCACAGATCAGCAGCACTGGATGCCCACAGAGAGTCCTTACAGGCTCTGCCACTGACTGATGCTCAATTTGGCAATGTTCTTGCCTTCTTCACATTCTGCATTCTACTTTCCAGGGCATTTCTGAAGAAAGATGGGGCCAGAATTTCAGAAAGAAAAAAAAAAATTCTAACAAAAAAGCAGACAGGAATTTAGAATTTTTAAAGAAAACAAATGAACTTTATGTCCAGTGGAATGCATAGAATGGGACTTGGGAGCAAAATTTGCTTAGATGCCAAATGGTACCTTTAAAAGCATCTATTTGAACCTCTATAGCTTAACTTTAACCTCTTAACTTTCTTCCAGATTCAGACCACCAGGATCTTAAGAAATTCTAACAGTGGTACACTAATGGTAAAGACTTAAATCCATCTTTAGGATGATGATGATGATGATGATGCAGAGAGAAGTTCAGATGTGATGTCAGAATAAAAACTGATGAAAACTATCCTTGCCTTGTTTGTTCTGCCTTGGCAATGCAGAAGAACAAATTAGAAGCTAATTTTACTTAATTGCAACCAAAAATGATGACTAGAAAAATATAATAGTTTCATTTCAGCACACCTTTAGATAACTTTTATTATTTACTCTTAGTTCCTTTCAACCCTATGTATGCCAGTTTAGAGGAATATGTGGAGCCCTACCTACAGCATTTTGCCTCATTCTTAAATGCTTCTTCACAATTTTACCAACTGGGCACCCACTAACACTTGCTGCAATAGAATTTTTCATCTTCCAGCAAAGGCAAAATAAACCCCAGCATTAAAATCCAGTTGCAGTGATTATGCACTGAAAATCAAGAAAGAAGTGCTTGGAGATGTGACATTTTAAAGCATCTCTGTAAGTTTAATTTTTAAAGGACAGAATGAGGCATAATAAATCCTTCTCATACCATAGGGTATGCATATCACTTGTACAAGAAAAGCCCGGATAAAATGATCAATCAACGCGACTGAAGAGATCTGAAAACAATGCAAACTGGAATTGATGGAGACTTGCTGAGATCTTGGAGACAACTTTTTTCTTTTGAATGAATTCTGCTATATCCTTTCCCTTTAAAATAGCAGAGGGATTTGGACCTTTGCTTTCCTGATTTCACTGAAAAACACTTCCTAAATATTAGTGCTGATAAGAGCATTCAGAACCCTGCTCCAGTCACTCTGCTGAAAGGCAAACACATTTTCTACTGGTAAGAGTAGGACAGAACAATATCAGGCAAATGCAACCCGTAAAAACCCAAAATCCTCTTTCGAGCAAAACCTCGTTCTGACAGAAACACAAAGCAAGAAGGAACTCTGAAGTGATAACACACGTGGTTGGCTTTGATAGAGAATGTTTTCCAACATTTTGGGGAGGTGTCAACAGGATCGTGAAATTTGGTGAATGTGTAACAATAGCAAAAAGTGATGGGTGTAATGTCAGAAATTTAATACAAAAAGGACTTCTACAAACTCTGCCTTTCACAAAGAATCTTACTCTCACAAGCAACCCTCTTCTTGGCAATGGGCTGCAGAATCAAAGTAGAAAAAGCATACATAGTCAAAGGATTTTTGAGAGATACTGAAGTTTATAGATATAACTCTTTCTGTGGGAGCAAATATCTAAATTGTGGGGTACTGGTTCGTGCTGCCAGTCCCCAAGAGCATTAATATTTTAAAGCCTTGATCCTGTAGACCGCTGGTTTCCCAGAAGGGTCTATAGAAATTACTCAAGACTTTATTTATGGGGTTTGGAAATGGCTACACTGTATAAAAATGATTTTGTATTTATTTTTAAAAAAATTATCTTTACAAAACAACTTTTCCCTTTTTTTCTTTTTCTTTTTCTTTTTTTTTCTTAAAGATATCATTATCTACAGGAACCCATAAAAATTTTTCCATATTTACATCTAGATAGCTAATCATTGACAAATATATCATGAAATAAAATATTGAAAGTGAATATCCAACCTTTTAAATAGACATTTGGCTCACATCATAAACAACAGAGAAAACAAATGAACAGAACAATAACAACAACAAAAAAAAGATCTGCTGTTCTTACAGGCCTGATCTTTTTCTTTCTGTTGGAAAAAAAAAAAGAGAGAAGAAAGAAGGAGAAAAGGATATTGGTGGGATCAAACACGCTGCTCCTAAGCAGAATGCCAGCAACAAACTGCTCCCATGCAGCACCTGACAGTGAAAAGCCAAGTTCTCTGGAGCTCATGTGAGCAGCTCCTGGGACACCGAGTGCCTGGCTCCTGTGCCCATGCACCTCCTAACCTTTGCCTTTCTCTGGGGAAGGCCCCCACACTCCCCTTCTTTTCTCTCCCAGCAATTTAGCTTTGTTCTTAAAAGCTCCATGTGTGCCCAGGGGGTGAGGGCAGAAGGGGACAGCGTGCCTGGGGACAGCTTGGCGTGTGCCCCCAAACTCTGCGTGTTCGCCTGCCCCAACACCGGGGCACGGGCACGGGCAGGGCCAGGCCTTCTCCAGGGGAACACGCTGCTGTGCCCTGCCCTTCCCCCTTGGAACAGCCCTCCTGGCACAGCCCTGTCCCCAGCACTCCGGGAGGAGCAGCAGGAGGAGCAGGAGGTGATGCTGGCACAGCTGGGTAGCGCCAGAGCAGCGCCTGGGCCGCTGCTGCTGCCCACAGCTGGAGTGCAAACCGCGCCTGGAGAGCTACGGGAAAGCAAAGCTCCTCAAAGTTGCTCCCTTGCAGGCATGAATTCTCTAAAACTCTGGCCTTCTGTTTGTTGTGGTGTGCTGGGACATGTGCTACAGCTAGTGTGATAAGAGCTCAGACCATGCTGTATTTCCTCACAGCCACTCACACTCGCAAACACCCCCTCACTCACACATGTGTGTTGGCAGGATATCTCAGCATTCATATAAAACTTTGGAACTTTTATCCCTCAGCATTAAGAGCAAAAGCTACTTAACTGGTACCTTACTGTTAACTGCAAATGTGCTTCAGAAGCAGCATTTCCTTAGATAACTTTCTCCTGTAAATATCACAGTGACCATAATATATCATTAAATGTATTTTGCTGAAGTGTGCAGCCAATAACCCTGGCTATATATATATATATATATTTATATAATTCCACCCTCCCCCCGCCCCAAATCTCTTCAAAGAAAGTCTGTAAAGCCGGTGTTGCAGTGTGAAAGCTTCCTTGAGCATAGGAGTTTAAACAATGTACCTCACCATAAAAAGGAAAGAGAAACAAATTAAACAGCTGTAGGCGCATTATCCCATACTTCTACAGTGTTGTGTCTAAATGCTGTGCTGGCTTGAGAAAGAGTCTGTGCACGAGTCAATCTGTCTTAAAATACTGCTGTAAATATTGTCATTGGTTTGGTTCTACAGTTGTGTTCTCCTCTTCATCCTTCTTGGCCTTCCCTTTCTCCTCCTCCTCTTCCCTGATGGCCTGGATTTGTTCTGAAGTTTGGTGCAGTGGGGATTGCTCCGTGCCTTGCTTCTCTGACCCAGCTAACCTCTCCTCATCCTCAATCACTTTCTGCCACATTTTGTGGTTCTGGACCAGGTGCTGAGTGATCTGACAGTAGATTTTTCTCCTCTTGAACTTCTTCTTTCCTGTAAAACACCACGTGACATTAATGTACTGGTTTCTGCTGGAGAAGGAAAAGTGACTGAAAGCATAGGCAGCAGACAGAGTGTACTGTGACAGATTTTTAAACCCAAAAATTTAAACACTGTTAGAATTCAGAAAGCTGTGCCTCTCCAGTTCTTGGGGAAAGCAAACTGGTTTCCTGCACAGTTTGAGCACAGCTTCATCCTATCCCAAGGCTGCATGTTGCACCTGACTCTGCTGCTCATAGAGGTATCTGGTCTTTGATTACATAAAACATGTTGCTGAGCTGTTTCTGCTCATTTTATATCAAGTTCTTAAATACTCAACACACATTCAATTCTGTATTGTCGCTGGAGTCCTGTCGGGGTGAATCAAGACTCTTGACTCCAATATCAGAAGGCTTATATTGTTTATTAAAATGACTCTTGTTCAGAAGGATTTGGGCTATTTCTGCCCAGGTACAGAGCTACATCTTGCTTCTTCAAGCTCTATACCGAAAGTGTAAGAATGCTAGAAAATGCTTACCAAGTCAGAGAGACAGCAATTCTTTATATCACAGATTGAGAGAAGAAAAGTTCTCATCCCCCATGTGGGAGACAGGGTAGCCAGACACCCATGTCCTTGAAACTACACACACAAAGATTTGTTTTTACAGAAATCTATGCTTAGGACTGAGCTTTCCCATGGAAGAAACTTATAAAATGTCCAGGTGACAGATTCTGTGCCCTCCTCACTCCCAATAGATCCCTGCTGATTGTCCTAGAGAAAAAAAACCCCAATTTTGTTTTCCTATGTTCCGTTTTCTAAGTCATCCATCACTCCACCATCTCAGTGGAGGTGACCTTAAAGCTTAAGCATAACACTGCTTAATTGTTTTGTTACCACACTGCTTAATTGCCACCAGCCTGAGCACTAAAGAAGTGCCCATATAGCCAAATACTATTACAGGGAGCTTGCTTCTGTTTGGTTTTGAAGCACCAGTCCCCTGCTCTCAAGCCCATGAAGTGTTTTTGTCCCTGGTGGTTCTCATGGCTCCTGACACAGCTGACACTACAAGTGTTTTGCTGTCTGAAGGGTGGTTTTATTCCTGTCTGTCCAACACAGATTCTTAACTCCTTAGCAGTACACAGTTTGAAAGATTTTCCTGGTCATTAACAGTGACAATGGCAGTCACAGAACTGAAATAATAACCACTCCAAAGACAACTGCTGATTTTTCTTTAAAGAAGGTGACGTACAGGAATGTTTTGTACCAAATAAATTTGCATGGATTAGTACTTGCAGGTTGCCTGAAGTATGTCTGTGTCAGGATCCAAAATGTTTAGCCCTTGAAGCTTTTGAACTGGAAACAAAGAGCTTTTCACTGGGCACAGACCAAATCCAATTCAATCCTTCATTAGAAAGCCCTTGGTTCCCTGTAGGAAACCTTCAGGTTTAGCACTAATAAGAAGCCCCTACACTGCCAGTGCTGCAGCAGGACATTCTCTCCTGGGTTTCCCAGGTGACCCCACATCTTGTTGCTCTCTGCAGACACTTAAAATTTAAAATTTTAAAATTTGTCTGAATCACCAAAGACGGAGTCTGTTTAATTCTTATACTTCCATAAGACCTTCAGACAAAATACATGCCCCTGTATAGTAAAAAAAACAAACTTAAGGCTACTTCAAGGTTATAGCTCTTAAATTTATCTCAACTGAATAAAAATTCAGTGAATTATCAGGACCTTGATGAAGTGTTTTCTGCCACAATTATATTTCTATCTGCCTAAAAGGCATTTTCATCAAAAGAACTTTACCAACATCTATACCAGTCTTAATGTCTGTGCATCTGACATCTCAACCTTTTATTGTTTCATTGAGAAAGTTTAGAGCCCAAAATTGTGTTGATCACAGGTGCACATTTCTAAGGAACTGTGAGGCCCCTATATTGACACAAAAGATGTCACAGAATCCTGAGTAAGGTCCACACAGTCACAGAGAATTTAGGGGACGTGAAGACAACAATTTTTCACACATTAGTATGGTTGAGAAGAGAAGCACCCCCCATTTGGTACAAAGGAAGTAGAAAGAATTTGTGGAATATTTCAAAACTTCTGATACATTAATTTTTAAAGTTTTGTAAAGCATAGTCTAAAAACACCAGGCTGAATATTAAGGTACAATAACAGGGTAAAAAAAGAAAACAGAAGATCACTAAAATAAGTCTGTTTGTAATGTGGAAAGAGTTAATAACGATCAGTGCTTTTAATCTGAAAACAGCATCATGTGACTCCACTAATGGTGATACAGAGGATAAGTGAATAGAGATATGAGATGAAACGAAGCCAAGGATTTCAGGGTAAGGTTAGACAAATCATGCATATATGAGAACATCCTTAACCATTTTTTAAAATACAGCAGCATCAGTTTCAGGCTTTGGGGTCTATGTTAATTACCAGCTGCATACATTTCCTCCCAGTGGGCACTTCCATAAAGGCCAGTCTGCCACAAACATGTGGCTCTGCCTGTTACAGAACTGAGAGATCATAGGGTGCTAAATTAACCCATGTGTGTTATACTACTTGATGTTTCCTGTTCTCTATGAGATTTTTTTGTGCGTGTCAACGTGCTAAACTTAAAATATGTGCAGGTGGGAATGTGTGTGTGTGAAAAACAGCAATGATTTCTTAAACACAAACTGTTTACCTCCAGATCTTACTAGAGATAAAAGGTTAATCCTCCACACCAGAAGACATAGATTTTAGCTCCACATCCATATGTGACTTATTGCACTCATCAAATCTTTCTCAGGTTTCCCAGCAGAAAACAGGGATGGTGCCCAGGCAGGGCACGAAAGTGTGTGGGAAAGAACAGAAGAACTGAGGCTGTTGAGGGAAGAAGCTATGTGTTGGTATTTCAAGAGCGCACTTAAGGCTGCTGTTTCCTAAAACTTCTGGATACAGGGGAGAGAGTGAAAGATGGCTCAGGGGAGGGAAATAAAGGAACAGTAGTACAAAATTCAAAGGGAGAAAGAACATGAAAGAAAGAAAAAAGTAATGCAGGATTAAACTGATAAAAGGAAGAGGTCTACCATTGCAGTATTTTCTCTTAAAAATCACTTCCCTCAAGTGCCTGATATCTCCTTTCAAGGTAAGAAACTTTCATCTCTCTACAGCAAATATTGGCAATGTTGCCTTTCTAGAGGAGAGGCAGGAAGATATGAGCTTTAGTTACTGATTAGCCAAGTGATGCAGCTCCCAACACACAACACAGCAATGCTCAGTGCCAATTCTCTTCCCACTCTTCTCCATGTTACCTTGAAGAGATTTGCATTAAGATGATTCCATTGTTAAAAACTCTTTCACTGCATCAGCATTTCAGATCCTCATTCTGTTATTCCTGTTCCTTATGTTAACTCATGGAAACGGTGAGTGTTTTCCTTGAGAAAACTTCTCCCAAACATCCCTTTCTTCAACTGAAATTCTTGCAGTCTATTAACACCAGTCCTGAAAGACTGTCTAGAAAAGACTAGTCTAGAAAAATTTCTAGAAAAGAAACACCAGTCTAGAAAGCCCCCATGCACAGACAGATGATCCACCACCAGCAACCCCAGCTGAGGTAGAAATAAGTGGTAGATATGAACCACGTTGGTGCTGAAACCACAGAGCATCTGCATCAACAACGTAAGTGGCTTCAGCTTCACCAAGGACAGCACTGACTCGCTGCCACCCTGGAGGGGGCCCTTGTTGAACCTGGCCAGCTCACAGCCTCTGCTTGGTGTTTTGGTCACAACACGGGACTTGCTTTGTTGGAAAACAGACGCGTCAGCAACTTACTGGATTCGGCATTTTCACAAGTTTCCATTTCTGCTGTTTCCTCCTCTTCCTGCTCATCAGTGTCTCCAGACTCATCACTATCTTCTATCCACTTTCCTGGCATCAGCCCTGCGGAATCATAGGAGTTGCAGAGGGGTCCCACGATGTGGGTGATGAAGGACTCCTGGAGGTGTGCCAGCTGCGGGGCAGAGCGGTCCATGAAGGGGCTGATGGGCAGCCCCAGGCTGGCCTCCTCGTCACCCTGCAGACAAAAACAGCCCTCATTTCTCCGAGCTAAACAAAGCAAACTACGGCACAAGAAGGAGCAAAGCATACCCAGCCCATCAAAAATGCAGGGAGAACGACACCTAAATGCCAACCTGGCACTTCCATTGTAGCACTGCTGCAGTGCCATCGTGCCACTGCTCACAGTCACAGCTCTTGTCTTGCAGGAGCTGACACCAGCCCACTGCCAATAACATGAATTTAACAAGCATGGTAATGACTCTGCAGAAGGATGTCCCTAGCCCTGAACTTTACACCGTGTGAAAACTTGAAAATTGTTATTTTTTTTATTTGTTTAATTTTGTTGTTTAATTGTTGTTTCTTTCTTCACATTATTTCAAACAAATCCCTTCTGACTGTGTGATTGTTAGCTCACAACAACCTTGTTTACAGGGAATAAGACAACTTCTACAAGACAGGGCTATCTTACCAGACTAGTTTTGTTATTAACTTCATCCTTATTGAAAGTAACCTGGAGATGTCCTCTTGGCTTTGGGTCATAAATATTTGTTTCCTGTGACTATTAGAATGATCCCTATGAAAGCAATGTATGACATCCATTTGTTCAAAACCAGTAAATCCTTCCCATGAAGCTTTTGCTAGCTTTTTTGGGGGAAGAGGTGGAGATGGAGGCATAAGACAAGTTTTTTCTCTCTCTTCTCATGATAAAATAAAGTAAGAGAAAGTAAAACTTCATGAAAAACTTCAACTGAATGCTGTAATACAATACAGAGTTCTACATTTAAGGATATAGGTTAGAATTTGGAGATGCATTTTCTGTTTCCATTATGTTATACTTTGCTTATATTTATTGCCTTGTAATGTAAATTTTTCAAACGCAATGGTCTTCATAGCTGACCAACACCCTGTCTGTATCTGTATTTGGTGAAGGCCAAAAAATGAGAGCTAAATTTTGGAGTATGTACAGCAAATACCTCATTTCTCTGTGTTTTGTTTGTTAATTTTATAATGACCAACCCTGAAATGTTATGTTCAATCATTAGAAACAAAATATTTGTGTTGACAAAACACTGAAACATGCCATCCATTCTTGAAATAGCAAGCAAATTAAGAAGAGGTGACAGCTTGCTCTTTACAGAAACACATCTGAGATTTCCTAATTGTGAACTGGGAGGAAAGCTGACTGTTGAAATGCTTACCAATTCTTTTTTATTGGTCTGTTAAAACACAAATTATTATGTAAAACATCTTGCAGTGTAGTTTTTTTTTATTTTAATATGTCTAATATGTTTCGTATGTCTTATTTTAATACGTCTATCCTGTCTAGCCTGGACATGTGAAGAGAAGGAAACATCCTGCAACAATAGGACACAGGATTTTGAATATTTTAAAACAAAACATTTTTAATAAGCAGTTTTTATTTATATGGCAGTGAAATTCTCCAAAGGAATTGGTGTTTATTGTAACAAAGTATTTAATGATTTTCACGGCATAGGCTGAATTCACATATGTGTGCCTTTTGATAATACTTCCAGGGAAATTCAAACCTCCCATAAAATTCTCCTTTTTACAAATGAGATTATGAAGACTTTTCCAGTCACAGAAAAAATCTAATGCTCAAAAGCATGGTGAACGTGGTTTGATACACCTCTTGTAGCATATTACATTAAAGAAAAACAGACTTTAATGGAGATAAAAGAAACTGAGAATCTAGCTTCTCCTCCCTAATTCCAAAAGCAAGTCCAAGAAAGAGAATGTTCTCTGTTTTGGGTCCCATTTCTGATGAATGGAAAATAACGCAATATTCCGTACTGTGGAACAGATAACACAATATCTTCCCACATCTGTATCATCACAAGCTTGATTCACTCCCCAACACTTTGATGATATTAATATATTGGGGCACTTCCCTCTGATATAGCTTTTATTGGAAAAAATAAAAATCATATTATACATCTGGTTAACTGCTTCTGTCTGCATGCACTAATCACCCACGTAAGCTATGATCACCACCAGAACTGTGAAGTACAGTTTGTTGGAACAGTTGTAATGAAGAAGAAAAGCATTTCTGAAAGAAAATTTGGGACATGAAGGTTGTTTTGGTACACACTCTCTTTGTTTAAGAAAAAAAATGAAAACAAAAATGGAACCAGCTATATTCATACTAAATGTAAGGTTCGTTGTACTTTGTTTTTCCTGGGAGAGTTGAAAGAAATGAAGAAGCTTCAGGTCAATGTCTGAATTACATCCCTTTCCCTGTCTCTTTGCATACTCCAGAAGGCAGCAGCAAATCCTGGTTGGATTTTTTTTTTCCAAACTGTAAGTGCAGAAAATTGAAGGGAAGTTGAAAAAGCTTTAAAAGGGATTAGTCTGTGACTTCAAGTTACTGCACAGTCTCCCTGAGAAGTGTGTGGGTTGTCTTGTTCACTGATTTAGCCCATTTGCTTCATCTGGAAAAGAAAGGATGTGGAGTTTAATCTGACCAGAACATTAAAAATGTTCCCACTCAGGAATCAGGAATAGTGTGGGAGCAGCCCTGACCCTTGCACTCAGCAGGGCTAAATAGGTTATAAAGAGAAAAGGTTCAATTAAGGGCTCCCTTACACCTAGAAGAGGAGCAGTGCCTGGCTGTATTCCCAGGACTTTGTAAATCAACCTGTGCCTGTCCTCCTTCCTTGTGCCACCGGCATGGCCTTGGTAATTAGTGCAGTTGTACTGACAAACCTCTGAGAGCTGGAAATGCTGCTGTAAAATTGATATGGGGGTCGGGATCAATGTGCAGGGAGCAGATGTTGCTGGCCTGTGATGAGCTGAAAGCCAGTGCTGCAGTCCTGCTCAGCATATAAAGGCTCTGGTGGTGTGAACAGAGGTGTGGCCTGCAGGGAAGCTAAAACAATCCCACTGCTGTTTAGATCATCTGAATGAGGATGCTGTGTCCACTTTTGGAGACTACACATCAACAGAATTGTGAGACTGCAGAGGAGAGCCATGACAACGAGCTGATGTCTTCAAAGAACATAAAAGGAAGGATGAGCACATGGTTTGCACTAAATAAGAGGGAAAAGACAGCCATGGTGACTGACAACAGGGAAAACAAGAGGAAATGAACACTTGTTCACCATGCCAGTGCTTGTCCACAGTGCCAGACTTGAACAGTTCAGCCTGTGGAAACACCATCGTCAGAGGTCTCTGAGGATGCATCAGGAACTTCAGTGACAAATGGACTTTCACTGGTCCAGCAAAAAAATGGATGAATGTGACTCTAGCCAACCTCTTCACCCTGTTCTCTGTGGTTTTTCACTGCCATGCTCCAGAACACCAGGCATGCAGCTTTGGAGTGCATTTACCTGTTCATAAAACTCATTGACAATGCCTTCTGTCCACTGCAGGTGCAGGTCCTTGCACTTGGCAGGCCCGTTGATGTCAGCCAGTTTGATGCACATCTGACAAACCAGCAGGCGGTCGTTCTCGTTGGTCCAGTCAATCCCAACGTCGTCGTTCACCTGGGAGACAGGACAAAGGAAACCACGGTGGTAATCCCAGGCTAAAAAGGAAGATCTGACCTGGGGGATTGCACAATGTATTTAGCTATTTAACAAAATCACTAGCATAAGCAGGTGAGTAATCCCAGGCTGGAATTAACAATATGGAAAAGGAAAAATAAGTGAAAACCAAGGAACATTGAGATGAATAATAAGAAGTCAATATTCAGCACATTATTTACCTGTTTGAAAGCATTTAGTAAGAAAGCAAACAAATGCAATCTTTCCATGACATTTTTCAAGAAGTTGATACCTATTGGTGTATAAATATAAACTACTATAAAATATCATGATGATTTGATTGCTGCGTGAAGATGTGTGTAATGAGCTTATTTCCCTGTTTGATCTAACTATGGCTGAAACGACTTCCTTTTCTCTATTTTCTCTCCCTTTTTCCTTTTCTCTATTTTTCCCATACCTTTCACAAGAAAAAGTGACACATACTGTCAGCTGTTCTTAAATTAAAGCAGAAAGGTTAAGGCTGGAAGGGACGTGACTAGAAGGGGTGCAGAAGGAGCTCAGACTTTTATGGATCTACAGATGAGTACTCTGTCTACCCTGGACCACATCTAGGGCCTTTCTCCACAGCTTCTTAAAGCCTGGCAAAGAGAGATGTTACAGGGAAATGGAAAACAAAACCAGTCATACATGTGGAGGCTTCAAAGTGTCAGCATACAGATCCATCCTGAGTAATGCCCCAGGAAAACAGTTTAACCATGCCACCAAAACGTGACACCAAAAGAGATCCCAGGTACAAAACACACTGTTCTTGGGGTTTTCTCACAAGGAACAAGAGGGCAGTACCAGATCCAAAGGCAGGTATCTAGTTAACATGCCAACAGTTTTGATCGGTGATGGGATTTATTAAAATATCTTAAGAGGAGCTGATTTCCAATAAGTTAGGTTGAAACTGTAAACAGTTTTTAAGAATGGTTTCTCAGGATTTGATTTTATGGCTCACTGAATGGAGCATGCAGGAAAGATCTTCCACGACTTCACTCTGGAAAGAGAAAGGAAAGGAAGACCATGCTTTCACTGCATTTGAAATTAGAATGTTAAAACTGTTCTGATTTCTGCTTTGATAATACAACAGTACGACTGAATTAGTAAAAATTCACTTAAAGCAGCCATTATGGAAACTGGGTAATAACACCTTTTCTTTTTCCCCCCTGAGTGCTTTGCTAATAGGTCTAAAGTGCCAGTGAACAAGAAAGCAACGTTGAAAAGTAGAATGTAAAAATGGCTAGTGATACTTTTAGTCTTAAACCACTTTCTGAGAAAAAGTAAATATGCATAAGAAGAGAAGCTGTGTCACTAACTTTAAATGAGTAAAGCCCAACAGAAAGGCCAGATTATTATTCAGCATTTTACAGCAGCCAAAAGCACATTCAGAGGAAATAGAAACACTTTTTGCTGGATGCTACCAAGGCCCCAGAAACCCAAACTAATCTCACCTTGGCGTTGAATTTAGCAACGAAATCAAAGTGTTTCTTCAGGTCAGTAGCCAGGATGGCCTCGATGACGAGGAAGCGGAAATGCTTGAACTCCACGTGGTCCAGGTTGACCAGGAAGTTGTACTCTGGCCTGGACATGAAGAGGTTCCAGGCAGCAGCAGCGTGGTGGTTCTCCAGCACGGAGCGGTCGTTGTACAGCACCGCCTGCGGAAGCAACGTGGGCAGAGGCAGCTGAGGAACATCTCAGCAAGGTCATCTTGGCAAAACCATCCTAGCAAAATCATCTCAGCAAAATCATCTCAGCAAAACCATCTCGGCAAAACCATCTCGGCAAAATCATCTCAGCAAAATCATCCTAGCAGAATCATCTCAGCAAAATCATCCTAGAAAAATCATCGTGGCAAAATCACACTAACAAAAGCATTTTGGCAAAATTATCCTATAAAAATCATCTCAGCAAAATCATCCTAGCAGAATCATCCTAGCAAAATCATCTTGGCAAATTCATCCTAAAAAAATCATCTCAGCAAAATCATCCCAGCAAAATCACCTTAGCAAAATCACAGCAACAGATCATCCTGCTTCAGGCCACAGGTTAATGGCAAATATGACATAGGTGTATGCTTCCCTGATTCTCAGAATTATCCTCACTTAAGGAATTACTGCTCCTCGGTAATTGCACCAGGCAGGTGTATGCGTGTAGGACTGATTCCAAACACAGAAACAGATGAAATTCCAGTTTGCAGCCTGAAAACACATACTCAGCCTGACAAATATCTCAGTGCTAAAATCCAAAATGGGTGAAATCTTTACCAAAATAAGATAGGTAATTCTCATAGTGATGGTAATTCCATTCAGAAAATAAGAAGAGAATTATTTTTTTCCTATTAATTTATTTTCAAATTAGAGTCAATACATTAAAGCTAATCATCTAACCTCCTTTTCTGATTTTTACAAGCACAGAGATATAGCACTTGCTTCTTACAATTAGATTTAAAGATAGGATATGTCTTCTCCTGTTTACCTGGCCAGCGTATCAAAGCTCTTGATCACAGAAATGTTTTGCAAGGATGGGAAGCATTTCTATCAATTCATAGACACAAACTGATACCAGAACCAGTTCAGGTGACTTGCTCTTGGTGACAGAAGAAGTTTGGTTGCAAGTTGGAGAGTAAATCTAGAATTTTTGCATCCCTACCCAACCTGCCACCATTAAGATATTTGTTTTGTATTTCCTGATTCATAGAAGTATTTTTCAGCACAGTGTGCTGAAGCCAGGCAGGTCAGCTGTGTAAAGTAAGGAAAGATGATCTCACGATTAAGGCAATAAAGAGTGACTCAGAATTGCTGAATTCCACTCTCAGGACTGGCAGCAACTTCTGTGTAACCTCAGGCAAGCCTCAATTCTACATTTATAACACTGAGATGATTTTCCACTCCCTGCCTCCAAATACTTTCATAAAAAGACTTCAGCTGCTCATATTCTATAGAAACAACAGAAAATGTGTTATGATCATGCACAATTAACTTGCAAAGCAGTCAGCTACACAACTGGGATGTTTTATGTAATCTTTTTGTGCATTAGTTGGTAGAATAATTCTTCCATTCTTCCACAGTTACAGATTCTCTATCAGTCAGCAGAGCTTTACCTTCTTCACTGACAACAGTTTATCAGTGCCTTTCTTAACAGCTCTGCTAACTGAGGGTGTGTAAGAAGACTCTTACCAGCAATCCAAAAGTGAAGTGATTATTTCTGTCACTTTGACAAGCTCTGTCAAAATATTTGGCATAGACTTGTGCTCAATGGAAGCCACAGGCACCACTAGCAAGGAAAAGCTGTCATCGAGACCCTCCAAACTGTGCAGCAGCACTGCCTGGGATTTATTTACCTGAGGAGCACTCGTGGCCACCAAGAAGGCATTGGTCCTTCCTGGGTGATCATAGTCATGCATGGCTGCAGCCACATAGAGAGCCATCAGCTCCAGGGCAGGGATGTTGCCAGCCAGGCACCCGTAGCTGTCATCTGTAGGAGTGTATGTCTTTGAGAACACATAGCCCATGTGCCCGTGAGTGATCCCACTGTCGGAATCTGAGCGGAAAGAAATCAGTGAAAACGGTAAAAAAAATCCAGTGCTGCTTTTTCAGCCACCTACTGTAACAGAAGCAATAATGCAGGGAGAGAAGGAGCAAATTTACAGGAAGAATAAATGCAGCCTGACCTCAGTGCTTTCTGTGCCTATGATCCAGTACAATAAGACAGACAGTTGGAAAGGAACAAATTCTGATCCCACCTGGGGTTCTTCCAGCCATCTAGCAAAACCTATTCTCAAACTATATAAAAACTTGATCTTCCCACTCTTTTCTCTAATTTCTTTCATCATGTAGACAAGTTTATGAGACACCAATAGTCCTTAAAGCAATGGACTAGAATTTAATAATTAAATTACAGTGCACGTTTTCCAATAAAGATGTCTAGACTTTGGATCTTTGCTGATAATCCTCTTATCATTCTCTTTTTGAAGCATCTTGAGCATACCTGTCAGAGACAGATACTGAGATGCTTTTCTAATTTAATCTGAACATCCTTTAATGGATCTTGCAAGCGGCTGAACAATGTCTTTCAAATAACAAACATCAAAAAGCCCCAGAACTCAACCCCTTTCATTCTACCTCACCTACAAAGCCACTGAAATCCCTTGCTAATAAAGTTTTTCAGGAATAAAACCATTTAACACCACAGGAAAAAACCAAACCAAACCAAACCAAACCAAACCAAACCAAACCCCAAAAAACCCAACCAAAAAGCCCCAACAAAACAAAACACAGAAATGGAACAAACTCCTGCTTTTCCAGCAACTCTCTGAGAACTCCCACAAAACACAGACAGGTCCTCTAGTTACCACAGCTGAACATGGAGAAGTTAATAAAAAAAATGCAAGAAGAACAGCTTCCTGTAGTGAGCAACCATAATACAGAAGAAGAGTAGCCTAGTAAAGCAATTTCCTGATGGTAACAAGACTTTTTATTTGGAGATAGTGAGGAAAAGCAAAGGGCACTTCATGAGAGCTAAGCAGTGGCAAGTGCACAGCACTACCTGCATGCCCCAGAAATTGTAGAATACAAAACAATGAAGGGTTTAAGGATTTAAGTCTACTCTGCCTCTGGTACAGCACTGAAAAGCACTAATAATACAGTTTTCCTGGGGAAAAAACCTTTTGCAAAAATAAAAACCTTTTGCAAAAATAAAAACCTTTTGCAAAAATCAAATGGTCACAAAGATCTGTCATTAAGGGTGACCACAAAGGCTTGCATTCACACATCATTGAATGTTAAGTATTAGGTTTTGGAGGAAAATTTCCATTCCCTATAAAGTTACACAAACACACCTGAACACCTTCAACATCCATTGTGCTACGGAACTTCAGCACCACAGATTGCAGAAAATTCTGCATGCAATCCTCAGTCCTTGGCTTTCCCACAGCAGATGTAATGAGAGGAGCTTTAGGAGGACAACATTGAGGTTTACCTGAATCGCTTGCTGAGCCGTGGTCGTTGATCACAGTGGGGAGCCCCGGGATGGGCTGGGTTGTGAGGTACCACACGGCGTGCAGAACATCAGTGGCATGGATTCGGTTGTGATCTGTGATGGGAAGAAAAGCATCCAGCTATAAAAGAGCAGGGGTTTCTGACAGAGGGATTTCAGCACCATCTAGTGGGTACCGTGTGGCAGTCAGTCCAGCAGAGACAAAACCAACATTAGCGCGAGCATCAGAGCTGTTTTTGCCTTTTTCACAGAAATGAAAAAAAAAAAAAAAGAAGATAAATTGATTTTGTATTAGGGAGTCCTCTTTAGTAAAACAAAAACCACTTAAGAAAAAAAAAACAAAACAAAACAAGGAAATAGAGTGCTAGGTTGACAAAAATCCCAGAGACTCTATGAGTAGTTCAATGTTTTAATCAGAAAGGAATAGCTTCAGGCTGTGGGACTTCCATCTCTAACCTCCCCAGGCTGTGATCTGCTGCTTTAGATCCCTGATCCAGTTCAAACACAAGGAAAGGATTGAAATTGGGTCTCCCACTTTCCCAGAACAGACTCCAAACCACCTGGCTGAAGGCATTTTGAGGCAGCTTTCCTTAAATCCTTCCCACTGTAGCTGCTCCAATTGGTATTTAATATTTTGACAGAGACACTACATGACTTCTTAAAATGATGTCTCTCACATTTTTCTGTGAGTGTAGAGAAAACAGGGTGTCTATGATCCTCAGTGCTGGGTTTATCTGCCAGCTAAAGGGGGCAATAACTCCTAACCCTTGGGAAAACATGAGTCTTTTGCAGCTGAAGCACTTTGATAAATTTGATTTGAATTAGTAAATACTTTGGGGATGACTGAAAACAGGTTTTTCAGTGAATAAGTGTTTCCCACTGAAAAATATCAGCTAAGCTGTAGTAACAGAACAGGGTTCACTCATGTTTTGGGCATATTTTTTCTGCTTATAAAGCTCATCTCTTTTGGAAGCATAGCACTGCTACTGTGTAAAAATCCAAGTTGTCTTTAGGGGGTTAAATGTTTCAAGAACCTTCAACTGGGGCACTGGAGTACACTTTCATTATTAGGAAACAGTCTTTACTTAAATAGCTTTATATGATTTCTGGCTTGTGCAGGTTTTTGCCATGAATTATGAAGCAATGTAAAAGATGAAATATAAAGAAAAAAAGATAACAGGCAGTGGTTCAGCACCAGCCTCTGCCTAGCCACCCATTTGGTCATGATATACTAGAAGAAAAAAAGTAGCTTTACAATGCAAGAAGAAAGGCTTCAACACAAAAGTGTATGGAAAATCCCCAAAACTTTAAGGAAGCATCATTATCTGCCAGGAATTTTTACTTACAAGGTATCTCTCGGTATCCACACTCCAAGGCGTGAAAGTAGTTCATAAATTCCCTCACTGGTATTTTAAAAGTTTCAAACAGCCCCATGTCATCAAAAAGCCTGTATGATACCTGAAAGAAAAAAAAACAACAAAACCCCCATGCTGCTAAGTAGATGAGAAAAAATCTACAAATTAGATTTAAAACTCCTTAGGTCAAATTACCCTGTGAAAATCTACTTTCCTGGTAGTATGTTTGCAAATCCTTGACTCAAATCAATTCCCAGAAAAGGAAGAACAAGCAAAGGACTGACAGAAGGGAGTACCATGTGGGTCCTATGCACTGTGTCCTTGCTTTCTCTCATTTTGGAAGTGAAATGATAAAAAAAGGACTTCAACAGGATACCAGAGGCAGCAATCAGCTTAGGAGGCAGAGCTGCTCTAAGCATTCCTGCACCAAAGGTGATTCTAAACATCCAGGAGAGGATGTTTTGGGAATGAGAAAGCAGTGGATGGGCAAGGAGGTGTTCAGGAAAGATGAATGCTCAGAATTCATCTGAACAGCAGCTGCCACAAAATGGGCACTTCTGAAGACAAGTTTGAACTTGACATACAAAATAATGGGACACAGTAAAATCACTGCCTGATCTTTTCACTTCTTTCACAAATTGGACCCTAAAGCCTTGCAGAATCTTTATTTATTTACTGCTGTTAGCTAAATTCTGTCCTTTTGATGCCATCTGGCTGGCAATGACCTGCCTAGAGCTAAGCAATCTGAAGCACATTCGGACTGATGAGTGCTCTGGGGCAAGAAATGGTCACAAATGACACTTTGTGTTTTACATCTGAATATAAATCAAACATCTATCCACACCTGCTTGTGTCTGTCTATATAAATTGGGACCTGTGAGCTGCACCTAAACATCAACTCCAAATGTCCTGCCACTGCAGATTTTTAGGGTAAGAATAACAAAAAGGGAAATGAATTTTCAGCATTAATGATCTTTCTCCTGCCTCCCCTCATGGTCATGCCCTACCAGGAAAATCCTGCCTGTGAACTAAATCTAGCAAAACATTACAAGAGGCAGTGATGGAGCAGAGGCAGGTTGAGTGTGGGGTCTCACCCCATTCAGGATGACCCTCTGGTGACCAAAATCTGACAGGGAGGAGCTCTGCTGGGGACCACAACTCTCACTTCTGTTCCTACCATAACTGAACTATTGTGCTCTGGAAGACAAGAGCTTAGAATAAAAAGTAGGGCCTGTAAAAGGCAAAACATTACTCTCTGAAAATCCCATGGGGTCCCCCTGTATTTAGGCACTTCTCTTTCTGGGCCCAGCAATAAAACCTAAACCACAGGTTTTAGTCTTACAGGAGCTGTAAGAAAAGTGTTAAGTGTGACTGAAGATATTGTTGAATTTCATGGCCTCTTATGAAGCAACAGCTCAGTTCTGAGACCTTGGCTCTTCATTTCTTAAATGAGACTGAATGGATGCTCCTCTCCAAACCCTATCATGCATATTTGTTACGTTTACTGGGCTTGCCACTCCAGTTTTCACAGATGCTTTCATGGTTTCTGACTGGTTTGGGGTCTTTTTATATGCCTAAATCAATTTAACATTCCACAAAGAAGGAACAGATATCTCAAGCAGCTTTGAAGATGGTAAGCCAGCACTTGCTTTCTAAACTGAATGCTTCCCTGGAGGCATGTGTCAACTTTGCTTTGTTCCATCTCATAAATTTAACCTAGCATGGCAAACATAGTTAATTCAGCTTATTAATTTACCTTTTTTTTTTTTTTTTAATTGGTTAGTCCATTTAACAGCAAAATACAGAGAATAAACCATTAGAGCTTTTGCTTTCGTTTTTTAATAATACCCCAGGATTTAAAAATCAAACCAGAAAAAAAGTAGTGCTTTTGGCTGGAGAAAAAGATTGCTTTATTTTAGTTTCCTGATTTCTGACAATAATTTCATTAAAAACATCTGAGTAGGTAGGGGTAATAAGGATCTATATTTTGTGAACAAGGTTGAACTTGCTACGTTCTGCTGTTAGGGAGAGGGAGTTATTATAAACAGCTGTTACAGAAAATGTTGAATTTTCATCACAAATATTCAAGCTTCTCTATTTTAGCCCTCAAGCCTCATTTTGTGGAACATGACGTGAACCTGTGCAAAAAACAGATTTTGGGAAAAAGAATGAGGAGATTTAGTGCGATTTGAGGGAAGCAGAGAGGACTTGTGTCCAGAGGTACAGAACTTCATGCAGCTTGGTAAAGGGCTTAAAGCCTACAGAGGTACCCATGTAAAACCAGAACGAATTTTGGCTCATCCAACATGAGCCATTAAAAGAAAATTCTGGTTTTCCCTATGTTTCTTTCATCATTCTATTATCATTCCACGCTATTATAAAATTAGCAGTATGATCTAGAAGAGCATTTCAATCACACACTCACTGTCTAGTGCAACAGTGCCTCAATGAGCCTCACAGAATTTATCCAACAAATATATCCAATATCCACTGTTTGCCTCTTTCTCTAAAATGAACCTAGAGACTTGGCAGGCTGGTCAAACACAGATGTTGCTTGCCAAGCTGCAGAGCAGTAAAAGACAGGCCACAGAATACATTTGAATTCATGCCATGGTTTTCCTTGTTGACCACCAGATAATTGAATCTAGCAGAATAATAGGTAAGCACCAAGGGACTGTGATTTGATCCAGCATTTTCTGGAGCTTGTTACACTGAAATCTGCCTGACACACTAAGCTCTGCCTTTCTGGGGGGTGTTGGGGGGTGAAAATTGCACCACATTTTAGCAATTAACTTTATCTCTCCTTTCCAGCACTCATCACTACATAATGCCTTGTGAAGTGATACTTGTTCAGTCAGAGTCTCTCAGGCTTTTTCCCCTTTCATCCCTAAATAATAATAAAAATAATTACTTGCTTTTCCTGTTTAATAATCTTCAATACTTTTATAAGAAAAAAAAATTACTAATTTGTCAGTGTGCCAGGAAAAGGGGCATAGCAGAATAGAAAGTTCAGCTGAGGAAATGATTATGGAAAGTGACACTAATCGTGCTGGGTAGACACAGGCTGTGTCAGTAACTGAATTAAACCCACAGGAAGGAATAAAAACCTGAGAGCTGAAAGAAATCCCATCCCAACTCACAGCAAATTAGTCTTCCCTACAAACTTTTATATGAATTTTCTCTCAAAGTTCTGATCTTTAAAAATAAGGGAATATAGCAGGGATTCTTTCTACCCCCACTTCCTCAAACCTTGCTTTCTTGCCCAGCCTGAAATCTGAAATCTTTTATTTCTGGGATCTTGTACTGAAGTATTCAGCATAAAAGAGGACCAAAACTCTGTATATCTTGCATCCACTGAATATATTTACTGTTTAGCCCTCCTGTGTCAAACCCCGTGAGAAATCCTTTCCCAAAGAACTCAGTAAGGGCTGGAGCATCTCAAGAGAATATTCAGAAAAGCAGAGAGCAGAAGGCAAAATCGGTGCGTGTTTTTTTTTTTTTTACTTTCACCTTTTAAAATTTAAAAATAAAGACATTGAAGAATAAGGAATAGAACGAGACAGAGTTCATCTTGTCAGCTTTGAATTAGGTGTCAGGGATCACAGTCCATTGGATCATCAGCTTGTAAGGACAATGCCTTTTAACATGTCTCTGTCTAAATCTGGCAACCTTCTACCCAGACACTGCAGACAAGGTGCACCTCTCACCTGACTCAGAATCCGACCACATTTCTTCCCAATTTTTTCCACCAAATCAAAGATTGGGAAGTTCCAACTATTTAGCTGCTCCATCAGGGGATCCAAGTTGTCCATAACCAGAGGCTCAGGAGCCAGTACAGGCTTGTCCTGTGCCAGAAAACAGAATAAAAAGGAGTGTTAGTTCAGTGAAGCGCCTCAAGCAAAAATTTATGCTCCTAAAAGCTAAAGTCACATTAGCACCATGTGTAAGTCAGTGGGACTTTACTTAGCTCAGTGTAGATGTCCTCATTTCTTGCAGCCCTGCAGCTACCCACTCTCCTTTGTAATGTGTTTCACTTGAATGGGTTGGAAATTCTGTTTATGAAACAGCAGTGTCTGCACTTAGCACTGAGCCTCACTCATTCATTCATTCACTCATGGGACTCATTCACTCATTTCCAAGGGAGCCTGCCTTCATTGTGAAATTCACAGTGGCACAGAGAGAAAAGCTCTCAGTTTCTGCTTCTGCATCAGGACCCATTCACCAGACTCCGCCACGGCTTACAGAGCTCAGTCCAAGTGAAAACTTGCACTCCTTAAACTGAAACCTACCTGTTTTTCAAGGTCTGCAAATAAAAGATGGGTTGTGCCCCTCCTTTCACATTTCTCCCAGTACACTCCCTGGAATTTCATTTTACTTAGAAACTGGAGATTAATAAATGCCAGAACATTTCAAGCAAAATGCCTTCTCTCAGCATGTCCAGCTCCAGCAGATTACAATAAATTTTTCAAGCGCCCCTGCCAACTTCAGATTATTAATTCAGTTGTACAACAGACTGTGGAAAACTTGACTAAACAAAGCTTTCCCTCTGCATCTCAACCAAGCTCACAGCTGAATGCTGTGAGACAAGCATCACTTGTTCATCACCCTGCAACATTTGCTGTTTAAGACATGCACATACAATAATACACCGCAGCACCCATTTTTCCTGTGGGGGTCTGGGTTTTTGGGTAGTTCGGTTTTGGTTTCTTTGTTTTCCCCTCAGTGTCAGCATACACTCAGTCTATTGTGCTGGGGGAACTTAGAGGAGCTACCTCAGGTGGTATCAAGGGATGCAGGATGATGGTCTCGGGTGTGTAGGACCTACAGCCAGATCCCTTCCGTGGCTGCTCCTTGGAGCAATCCGCGTCGTCATCGTTCTGCACGATGTCACTGCTGTCGCTGTTGTTGGTCTCGTAGTCAGAAGTGGCTTGAGCAGGATCATCTGCAAACACAAATCACAGGGCTTGTGGTGTGAACAGCAAGGGTTTCATGGAAGCCATCCTGTGACCTTCTGAGTAACAGCAACAGGATCTCTGACTCAAAATACAGGTGTGCTGCTTGGCTCCCAAGTCGGGCAATCTGTCCAAGGGCATTAAAGATATACCCTGCAGAGTGTAAAAAATGGCACCAGGGAATGAAGAGAGAAAAAAATTTGAGGACCATTATTTAAGTAAATTGAGGGGAACAGAATATTCTTTATGTTTTAACTCCATAAGCATTTTGTACATGTTGTACAAACAAAAAGGAAAGAAGTCTCAAATGGACTCACCTGTGTGTGTTCTCCTTTTATGACAGACAAGCTCGTCTGCCCTTTTAGTGGATAATTACTGAATTTGAGGGAACAAGGTGTTTTTGACAAAAACTTACTGTTAGAACCCTAGATGCTGAAAATTTTAAACTTTCTGTGTTAAAAGACACAGACCCTCAAGAGAATACTGCATTTGACCTGAGGCCATAGAGCAAGCTTCCAAAATTAATTGATAACACTAAGGTTACAGGTGTACAGTTTGAATAGAAGTGTATAATATCACAAACTAAAGAACTTAGAGTTTAAAGTTTTAGAATATAGCAATATATATATATCAAAATAGAAATTTTAGAGCAGTAGCTAGCTGTTCTTCTCCACCTTCTTCATGAGTTTAAGTAGTATGATGTCATTAGTTAGAAAAATCCACATTACAGAACACAAGTAATTAGTTAGGTTAAAAATAAAAATAATTTAAGTGTAATTTCTTAATTAAATAGTTTTTCTTTAAAAGACTTTGTAGAAAAAAATAGTTAACCATTTTGTAACTTGTTAGTAAAACACTATAAAACTCAACTTTTAAAATGGTAATATAGATAAAAAAATAATAAACATCTAAAACCAAACACAAAATATCATCTCTACACATTTCATCCTAACCCTAAAAAAAGAAGGAAAATAAACCCACAATAAATTACCTGTTCTGTTCAGGGTGTGTGTAGTAGCATCATTTCTATTTAGTGTCCCATCACCAGCTTCTATTTGGTTGTAGGGCCTGCCACAGCTGAAATATATCAAGAAATGTGCAAAATATGAAGAACCACATGCCCTAGACAGTCTTGTGTAAATTGATTTTCCAGTGGCAGTGTGAGATTATGTCATACAGAATAAGCCATGGTCCAAGCTACATTCTCCAGAGAAAATCACAGCACAGTGCTGAAGTTTTATTGGATCTTGCGACAAATACAGAAGGAGCTTGGATTAACTGCCCACCACCCTTAAATTTGTGTTTTCAACAGTAAACCTGAACCATGTGATTTCTTTAAGTGATTTTTTTTTAATTCTCTAAGTATACCAGCACTATACAGATGAATTAAAATTATGGAACTGTGCCAGAGTCCCAGACAATCTTACAGAATTCAGTTTGAACAAAGTCATGATCTGGCTTCACTCTTCTTGCTTAAAACTTGAATATGTTCCTCTTAAGGAGGAAAATTATATTTTATCATTATTTCAGTGACAGCATACCAAGTACATAAGAACCAAGAGGGCAGAGTTTGCTTCATCATTTCCAGAAAGCTTACACATTTTGGAAGGGATCACAATATTACGACCTTTTAAAATGACTGGCTCTCCTCTTCCATGAAAAAGCTTTATTCCTTGTGTATAATTCCCTTTAAACCCTAATTACAACCTGACATTTTAACATTTTCTCTGGTTTGAGTCAGCATTTTGTGGCATATCTTACATATAACAGTCTTCACAAAGCAACTATTATGGAATTATTTGGATTGGTCAAACTTTGTACTAGAACCTTTGCACCATTTTAAACTCAACGTATAAAAATGGCTTAACTCCTGTGCCAGCTAGCTTTGACTGGGTCATCCAAATATATCCTGGAGCTTGGTATGCACTACAAGCATCATGAGTTCCTGAAAGACTTTCAAATAAAAATACTAATCTGTATTCAATCTGTAGTGCATAGCCAAACAAATAAATCTTGTATCAGTCAGGTTGATAAACAAGATGAAAAAGGAATTAATTTCATTGCTATCAACAACAACCTTACATTGATTCTTTTTTGACATTTTTAAAGCAATTCCTATCTGTTCCTCTTAATAGAAGGCTTTCAGAAATTAATGCCACTTGTGAAATAACAGTATTTTGTTGAAGTGGTAATAAAGGCACAGCTTAATAACACTGCAGCATCTTTACGCTATATTTCTGTTGTGTAATATAGTTTTAATATCAGATTAATCTGTCCAAATCCTAGTTTTGGTATACCTTTGGAAAACTCTTAAAAGCACTTCAGTTTCTATTTAGTCATCTAAATCCATCCCAAAAGCCTGTTTGGATCCTACTCCAAACTCCAGTAAGGTAGACTCCCTTGAGCAAAGTCCTTGAGACTTGAGACTCCCTTGCAGAATCAATTTTGACTTTCTCACAGCCACTTCCTAGCCTTGCACACAGAACACTGAGACACATCCAAAGTCATGTGACTGAAGTCAGAAACCAAAAACTATTTCCAAAGATAGTCAAACTTGACAAGAGCCGTGCTCCCTGCTGGCTGGCCGCTCGTGCTGTGACCAAAAGTAACATCTGGTGAGTAAAGCAACCTTGAAACTGCACTGGAAAAGGCTTGGGAGTATCAGTGTTTCCCACTATTCTGAACTGGACTCATATTGCAAACTCCAGTAATTTGATTTAGCAACTGAATCCTTTCTGAGAAGATAAGCAGAACAACTTTCTTTCCAAAATGCTAATTTTGCAAATCAGGTCTGGTCTGTGTTACCTAATAAAGGGGTACTTTAAAGTAAGAAATTCAACCGTGTTACTAGAGCTCTTAGCAGCAGGAAGAACTCATCTGCAGTTGATTTCTGGGGGAAAAAAAATCCTCAGTACAATACCTAATCTGACTCTGCCTAGAACCCACTTCTCTTGAGAGAAGGCTCAAAATCATGGAGTCGTCAGGAATTGTTGGCCCTAGCAGTCAGAATTTTCTATGCAACATCAGGTGCCTGCTGTGCAAGACTTGGCCTGTGACCTAAAGGTGGCTGCTCATGGCAAGGGCATGGCTCCAGAAACACAAGTTGTAAACATGAAATCCAACTTTGGGATCTGCAGGTTATTGACAAAGAATTTACTTAGGAATCACGCTGTCTATCTGACAGGAGTAAAAGCAATAAACATAGCAATAAACATAGCCAACACTCTTCCACTTAGAAAGTACTTTGTAGCATTGATCTACACATTTACTGAAGTAGTATAAACCTGAAATATCAATAAAACACTGTAGTAAATCACAAAAACTTGTATGAAGGCCAGTAAAACATGTTCATGAGAACAATGTGAAATGAGCCAAGGCATGTCAAATTATCATCTTACCTGCTGCAGATGATGGAGGGGCTGATAATAGGGTCTGACAGGCTAGGGGCACTCTGAGTAGAAGTTAAGACTTTGTGTGGCTTTAAGCCCTGCTTGGCGTCAGTGTCTGTAGGCTCTGGAAATGACACAGAAGATGTTTTCCCAGTAGGACTTGTGGCAGGCGTCCCCTGAATCGGTGAATGGCACGGGGAGGTGAGAGGTGAAATATTTGGTGGGATACCTGGCCAAGGACAAGAAGAATCTTGTCAATTAACACAAGTGGCAGATAGCTGTATCATTTCACTGTGCAGAAATACTCTTCTTGAGATGCACCAGCAAAGTTTCCAAAACCAAAATAAATAACAGAATACCCTTCTCCACTCTGAGCCAAGCTTAGGGCTGTCAGAGTGATGAACTTCTATTGCTATCAGCCACTTTTACCTGCTGGAGATCTGGCTCAAAATACAAAGCATATTTTCCCTGTTGAGCAGGATGCACTAACTGGAAAGACATGAAATGAAAGACAAGTTTGTGGCATGACTGCTGGTATCAACATGTTCTAGTGACAGAGACACACAACCCAAACAGACAGTTCCCAGACCCAGCTGCAGTTTCTCTGTCACCATCTGTAAAGCAGGGTAAAGGAAGGCTTACACACATTCCCAGAAAATTTGGATTTCTACATGTATGAAGACTAGCAATAAAACAAAAAGAGCAATTTTTAGTAGTCATACATTATACAAAATACTGCACTTCTGGGGCCATTTCTCATAGATTTTGGCCTTGATCTTCAGCCTGAGTTTATTTCTCAATATCTGTTTCTCACTAAGGGAGAGAACCCTTACTGCTGCACATAGTACTGTACACCTGAGCTAGAGTGTAGGAACTGCCAATATCCACATGTGCAGCACTGGCCAGATGCAGTTCTCTCTGTCCCTTATTCCACCTAAGCACCACTGCCAAGGTGAAATGCATCCAGTGTTTAAAAAAAGTGCTGCCTTCTCTTGGAATCCACTTTACAGTTTCTAGTCTCAGACAAAATGAGACTCAAAGCACAGAGAAGCAAACTTAATCTATCTTAAAAGGAAATGCACCTTAAAAAGAAATTGAGTTACCTCCTGTTCTGAAGTTTGTAGGAACTCAAACTTCATTTAATTTACCACAGTCATCTTCAAAGGCAAAGGATAGCAAGGCCTTAGGAACTTGAATGGGTTTTATGTTTGAATTTTGCCCTCTATCTAAATGCATTCCAGACATGAAAATTATCTTAAAACAAGGCAATATGTTGATCTAAGCCTATGAAATATTAACCATGCAGGATATACATGTACAGAGTTCCAGTGTTTTTTCCCTGATAGCAACTTACTGTGATAGGAGGCTAAAATATTATTTACTGTTGACAATGCAAGAGTTTATAAAAATTTTGATAGTTACTGTGATGTAATTTGGAGATATCCAGCATCTCTGTTTTGATTAAGAGTATTTCTTCAGGAAATGTGGTATGTATTTAGTGTCTTAATTCAATGATTGCAAGGATGTAATGCCAGTCTTGAGATCAGAACACTACAGCCTTCAGAGCAATTAAAATGTTATCAGATGGCCATGACACAGGGAAATTGCTTTAAAATACAGAAAACCCCTGTTTCACATTTATGAATTCATAGTGATATCAGCTTTCCATCCAACAAAATTGTGTCTTTAAAAACATTTCACAGTCAGTTGCACAGGAGATTGAGTTGGATTATTATCCATCTTTGAGATATATGTTACCAAGTAATATTCATAACTCTTAGAAGATGCAATACATATGGTCTTCTTTCAACAATTTGAAACAAGTCCTAAGAATTTAAACAGCACTTTTCACAATCATGTCTCTAATCACAGCAAGCTTTGTACTTCCAGTAAGGATCCAGTCTCTTGAAATNATTTTGTTGTGGTTTTTTCTGTTTTTTTTTTTTTTTTTTTTTAAGAAAGTAATTTACCAGGGAAGATAAGCACAAATAAAATTACCAGAAAAAAGCAAACCTTTTTTTCAATAATCCAACATTCAGCCATTTACTGGCAAAAGTGAGAGAAAATGTGTCTTGCTACAGCAAGGATTTTTTTCACAATCAAGATAAGAGAAGAATAAAAATACGAAGAGATTTTTTTTAAGTACATCCATGCACTTAGGTCCTCCAGAACTTCTTCAAATGTGCAGTGTTGAAGATATAAAACAGTGACTTCAATGTGATTTGAAATTACATATGAAAACACTTGAGTTTTTTCCAAAATAGGTAGAACTAGCAATATTTTAAAATGTGAATGATTTCATGCATAATTAAAGACACATTTTATAAATTAATATATTTACAGATTTAGCTAGATCAACTTCTACTAATAACAATTGCCAATGGAGCTAATACATAAAAGTCTAAATTGTATTAACTAGTGCAGAAAGAATTATTTAGCTGGAACATGAAAGCAAATCACAACTAAAAATACATTATTATAAATAGTCTAAAGCATTGTAATATCAATTTCTACATAAAACACTGGTGCAAAGTTCTTACTCCCCCTCCAGCAGCATCCCTGGGAATGCTCATGATGGAATGGAGATCTCCCTTCATCATGGGGGAGCTCTTGTGTTCGGACAACAGAGATGATTATTAATGCTTTCTGAAAGCAGAAATTGCTAAATGTAAAACTGACTAATGGGCTTGATACTTGCTGTTTACCAAGTACAAGATATTATATACCCCTTTCAATTTACTGGGATAATCTCTGAAAGTCACAAGTCAAATGTTTATTTTGTTCTAAAGTGAATTCCTGGATTCTTGTTACTTTGTCTCCATTATTTTCCAGGCTAAATTTTATTAATTTGCCTATGTGTCTATTACCTTTTAAGATAACATTGTGCTACTTAATCTTCACTGTGGTAAAACAAAGCAGCTTTGTACAAGAAAAGATCTTTTGTATGGTTCTCTTCAGGTTAAAAAGGTGAAGTGATGTGATAGCACCAGAAATGCAAAATAATTGTGCAGTCATATCTTCAAACTCATCTCTAAGTTGGGATTCTCTAACTTTTCCAATGTCAGGCCTCAGACATCTATCAATTTCTATCTGAAAGCTGGGTAGCCAGCATCTCTGAGTTAAATTACCTCAATAGTATTTATGTTTGGATAAAAAGCAGGCTGGTATGAAAAAGGAATGGCTCGTGATAATTTTGAGTTGTGAGTTGAAGCATGGGTAAACAGCATATTATACTGCATTTGTAGAGAGAGGAGAATCACATTATTGTGGATTAAACCTTCTGCATGGCTGTCATATTACACATTTCATTACCAATTCCAATGTCACCTTCTTAATTTATTTCAGGAAAGAAATTCAGGAGTAATGTTCTTTTTTAAAATGCTCAAAAGGCTGAGTGCAAAACCTCATATTTCTCATCTCTAAAAACCAGTAAGAATGACCTGCATTTTCTCAATGGTGAATATACAGAGGTAGACCTCTGAGTTACAAAAGTTGTGTCTTGGATATGTTTGCATAAGACAAGTCAGTTGCTGCTTCCAGCTCAAAATGGATCCATGTAGGTTATGCTTAAGGGAACCTCAGTCAAGCAATAAGCACAGACAGATAACGTCAGAAAGGCTGTGCAAAACACCCTGCTATAGCCAAGGGAATTACAAAGATATAAATCACAATTTAGCATTTCACTTGCTGCATTGTGTCATGACTAACTTCTATAAATCAAAAGAGTCATAACATTTACACAGGGCATGACTACAATAATGTACTTTAATTTTTAATTTAATTAATTTAAGCAACCATGTGGGTTTGTTTTTTTTTTTAATAAAAGAAATAACTATATTATACTGATGGAAAAAATAATAAAAGCAGTAGTCTGGCCAGAGAACAAAAGCAGATGCATGAGCTAGGCATGGGGAGGAGCCAAGCCAGGCTGCCAGAGCTCGGGATGCTGCTCACCTTGGCGGCTCTGCCTTTTAGCATTCAGGTGGTTGGTCGAGGACACGGCGTAGGAGGTGGAGAAGGACCTGCTCTTTGTGATCGTCATCAGAAGGGAGCTGTTCCAGGAGTCAGAGCTGCCAAACCAGAGCACAAACAAGCAACGTTCAGCACAGGAAAAAGCCTCAGTGGCAGATCTTACGAAGTTAGGAGCTGCAGCAAGAAGTATGTGATACTGAGGGAGTACAAATTCTGGTGAGGGAAACGACACCCATGGGTTGGCTGAAGTGGTGTTTGTGAGGCACTCAGTACCGTGTTCAGCAAAAATATTTACAATGCAGGCAGTCCAAAGCTGGACTTCTCTCAGTGCCGAGGCCTACTTGCCTTATTTATACAAAGATGCCTTCATTACATTGTTCTGACAGTACAAAGAAGCTCAACATAAGTTATGTTCTCTTTTAACACCTCCTTAAAAGAGCCACAAGTGACACAAACTCTCAGCAGAATTGGAAACCCAGTGTCCTCTGGGGCACTGGAGGAGCTCCTCAGGAGGCTGGGGAGGGCTGGAAGCATTCTGCATGGCTGGGGTCAGTGGTGTGCCCCTTTGTCACTGGACATTTTATAAGTTTCTTGGATGCAAACTTGAATTTTTTTTCCATGGGAAAGCTCTTTCTTCTGTGCAGATTTCAAATCTTTGTGTGTGTTTCAAGGACAGAATGCATTCCTTTGCCTGTCTCCTGATATGGGAGATGTGGTTTGCTTTTCTCAACCTATGATATAAAATAATTATTATCTCTCTGACTGTGTAAGCATTTTCTGGCATTCTTGCACTTTGGGGTATGGAGCTTGAAGAAACAAGATGTAGCTCTGCACCTGGGCAGGAATAGCCCAAATCCTTCTGAACAATGGAGTCATTTTAATAAATCATATCAGCCTTCTGATATTGGAGTAAAGTCTTGATTCACGCCGACGGGACTCCAACAGCAACAACTGGTGAGCCCTGAGATGTGGGGTAACACCCCTTCATGCCCTAACCAGGTGGAATGCCTGCTGCATCCCCAAAAAATGCCCCTCAGACCTTGGAGATATTGGTGCAAGAGAGTCATGCTGAAGGAATCCACGTGACGTGTCCCTGTGTGTGGGGAACAAATGTCAGTCCCCCACAGCAGCCAGAAGAGGCCAAAACCTTCTGTACAGAGAGAAAACTGTATTTATACAGTTTTCCTGAATGACACCCATCAAATGTCAGCTTCTTGCAGGGATGCAACACTGGCTCTTATCAAGGCCTGTGAGCTCTCCAGGCAGGTCTGGCAGGCATCTCAGGCTCCACATTTCTCCTCACAGCTTCACATCCCCGTGATGAGGTGACACTCAACACTGAAGACAGACTTCTAAAGTAGCACAGCTCCAGCTGAGCTTGAAAAAAATAAACTTGAAGGAAAAAAAAAGCATTTTGAAAGAAAAAAGCATGTGACACTGTGTTACCTCTACAAACATCTTGTTTCGGAATAGTAAGTACTACCTACAAAAACACTTGCTGGTTGTCTTCATGGGTCCGAATTTTTAAAATATGTGATGAAGTGAGGCAAAAAAAGAATGCAGATGTTTTTTTTAAAAAATTGTTTGTTTTATGGTTTTGCTTTGTTTTTTAATTGACATGAAAAATATAACACACTGGCCCACTGTATATTAAAATAACCCAAATGAACCAAACCAAAGCAAAAATCTCTGAACCACATTCTTTGAGTTCCTACAGGAGAATCACTTGATATAAAAGTGGGTGAGGGAAAGAATGTGGGAGCTCTATTATTTTTCCAGTATAATGTCTACCCAGTTCAGTGACATGGGGTTGGAAGAATACAGAATTACTAATCTCAAACTACGAGAGTTACGGGGGATTTTTGCAAATCTGTGACTGCGGAAATCCAGAAGTGATGTCCCACATTGTGAGGAGCAAGTTGCATGTTTTGTAACTAGAGAATCTGCCACAGGGCAATTCAGTGTCAGCCTCTCTCTTGCAGTTCAACTTATGAAATGTTTCTTTCTCTGTGACCAGTGGAGTGCTTGAACTTGATACAGGGGAAGTGGCAGATAACCAAGATACATTTTTTTTCTCTTCAGTTCAAAGTTCTTCTCCTTGAAAGCAGATCTCTCTTGGTCTGCCAAAATTTTTAAAGTTAGACTTATAGGATTCATTTTCCCCCTTTCTGGAATACACATTGTTTCTCCTACTGTGAAAGAAGTAGTGCAAACAGTAGGCTGGGAGGCTTGACAGAGCTATAATTACACAACTGGAGACATTAAACATAGGAAGAATTGATAGCCTGCTCAGCTGGCTCCTCATGCAGAGTTATATAACAGCCGCAGGAAAGGACCAACAATAATATTTAATTGCTCTCCTTCTCCCTCTGATTCCCATCTTGGGATGCTTACACACTACGTGAGAGTGGGATCAACAGCATAAATCAAATGCGCCCCAGGAACCACAGGTCTGTGAGTGAAGAACGTTTGCAATTGGTTACAGCTTCTTTATATTTACTTTAGCTGAGACAGATGGGACATCTCACAAAGGGAACTTTGGCAAACCACGTATTTTTCTTGCATGAGACGTTCAGGGTACTCTGCAGGCTGCCTTGAGCACCTCCATGCCCTGTAGGACAGCCTCATCCACGGGAAAGATTCAGGTGTCTGAAGAAAGGCCAGACTTGGAAGAAAGCTGCTCTTTGGGGCTGCAACCCCCAAGCTATCCAACAGCCAGCACTGGTGATGTTGGGCCTTCCAAGGTCCTATCTTCATCCCCACTACCAGCACCAAATTTTGAGTCTCAGAAAAGCACGTGAGCCTTCTGATGGCACAGCTCTGAATTATCTTCTTGAATGCAGGGCTTTCATTCTGATCTTCCTTTTCCAGGACAAAGTACATCTCCATGCTCTTTCTTCATCCACCAGCTCCAAGATGAGAGCCCTTGCTCAGGTGGGGAGGACACCTGAATTTCATTCTCACAGGGTAGTACCACAACTTGCTGCTCTCCACCTTCCTTTGAAGGCTCTGCTCCTCTCTGACTAGAACAGACAAGTAATCACAGAGCCAGAGAGGAGGAAATCCTTTTGTAATGACATGACGTGGAGCTATTACAACTTTTATTACAACCTCTGAAAATTCCCCAAACAAGTTGGCTGCTGGATATAAGCAGCTGAGCAGACACAACTCTCTCTCCATTTCATAGGAGGACCATGTGCTTCATGATATCAGCTCAGGGATCAGACCCTGAGAAGAATAGGAGATGGAGAAGTGCTTTAGGAACTGGTTTAATGACAGGACCACATCATTAGAAATGGCTGGGTTAATTGCTGCAGTTTTTCTAGGCTGGGCAATAACCACATAGGCAACCCCTACATATCAAGAAAACTTTAACCAGATATCTTGCCTATTTTTTCCGATTTTATTGGGCAGTTCTACACTTCATTATCATAAATAGATTTTTTAAAAAAATTATTTTTCTACCCAATAATACAGATAATTTTGGCATGATCTGACAAAAAAATGGAAATGCTGCTCCTTTGTCAAATCAATTTAGAGAAACATGAAGAAGTAATTCTAACACAATTCACAGCCAGCATTTTTGAATCACACAGAACCAAAGAAATCTGCCCAAAGAGAAGCATGAAAGTGAGAGGAGGCCATTTGTAACCTGGATGAAGATGACTCGTGAGGTTTGATGCTGGCACTGCGGTCCCTCCTCACTGGAGCTGGCTCCAGAGTGGGCAATCCTGTGGCTGATGTTGTTGTGGTCCAAGTTGAGGACACTCGTCTCAGCAGTCCTGGAGGCAAACTTCTCCGTAAGCGCTGCGGAGAGATCAGGTCCTTACAGTTTGCACAGGCTCACCAAACCTCTATGCATGCAGAAATAAAACCATTTCCATTCATTCTGTCTGACACCACCTAGCGAGGTACTTTAGAACTGGGTTCTCCCAGGTGTTATTCATTTCAAACACAGCCAATGCTTTAAATGCTTGGAGAGTCTGGACCATCCTCCCTATCTCAAGTTTAACAAAAGGTTTATATCTACAGCCCCACAGCCACAGATGTTCAACACCTGCTGTGGCCAAGGGTACTTCAACAAGTTAGCAGGGCCATAAAGGTCACTGAAGCATCTGTCATAACAGGAAAGGCTGAGGGAGCTGGAATTGCTCAGTCTGAAGAAGAGAAGTCTCAGGGTAGGTCTTGCCACTGTACACAAATACCTAAAGGGAGGGTGTAAAGAAGAAGGCTCTTTCCAGCGGTGCCCAGTGACAGGACAAGAGGCAGTGGAGCAAGAACTGAAGTACAAGAAATTTAAATAAAATGTAGGAAAATATTTTTTACTGTGAGGAGGACTGAACACAGAGAAGTTGCCTGAAGAAGCTGTGCAGTCTACATTCATGGAGATACTCAAAACCCAACTGGATGGTTCCTGAGCAACCTGATCTAGGCTGAGCCTAGGGAAACTTTCTCCTCAGTGAGCTGAGGGATAGGACTGGACTAGACAATCTCCAGATGCACTTTCAACCTCAACTACTCTGTGATTTAAACTGCCATGAATCCTCAGAATCAGAGATTCAAGGCAAGAAAGGCTGTAAGAAAAATAAGGCAGAGGAGCTCCAACTTTTTTCCCTGCTATATCTACCCAACCCAAAGATTACTCATTGAAATAAATCTTTGCTGCCCTGGGATATGATGTCTCAAAAAGCTTAGAGAAAGCATCACTCTACAGCTGATTTTTCTTGACCACCTTGCATTCCTTGACCACCTTGCATCTGACTCTTCCATTTCTCCAATTAACAGGATTCACATGTTTTTTTTCAAATTTTTGAAGGCAAAAATAATAAAGGATCTTTTTTTGATCCAGATTTGCTGTTGCACATCGTATAATTTTGTAAGTTGTTTCTCTTGTGAAGTTCTTGTGCAGTGTTTATAGTTGAGAACTAAAATAAATACATCTGCCACGGAGAGCTTGGACTTTGCCAGAGGGTTAAGAAATATGAGATGGAAGACATCTGTGGTTCTGAAGCTCAAAGCTGCAGATAAATATGTTAGCACATTATCTCCTTACATGAAATGCTCTGTGTCAGATAGTTAAGGTGAAGGTCCTAAATCTCCTTTTAGACACTTTAAATAACGACCTGCAAATCCTTTGTTCTATGAACCATAATACATTTAGGTCAATTAATTCTTCAATCAGATTAGTTCTCTGTAGCATTAACTCATTTCTTCATCCTTCATTTCTCTTCTCCTCACAGGGTATGATGCAACAGCAAACTAGTATCTGCTCCCTATGTGATAGCAGTGCTCTTCCACTTAACTCTTCCCCTCAGAGCCTAGGGTACAGCCATTATAGATACAGTCACTAAAATAAACTGAAAAATAGGCTCTAAAACCCGTGAACATCCATTTTGTGCATACAGCTGCTAAATAGGCAAATAAGGTGGTAATTATCATCACACTAAACTATAATAAAGGAATCACGAGCGTTGCAATGCAGATGCCTGGAAATGCTGGAATGAATGACTGGCCGGCTGTGCCATTTAAACTGTAAAAACATCAAAGCATTGCCTGTGTAATGTACTCTGCCTATATGTAATTTTACAAGGGAGGCTGCAGTACAAAAGCATTTTGGTTTAGTTTCAGAAATGAAAAGTAAGCCTTGCAGGACAGCTGATTAGCAACAAACCTACAATTCACACTACTTCAAATCTGATGTGCTCTTTCTAGCTGTTCACTTGTGGGTGTGGGTGGTTAACACTGGTTATTTCCTGCCTGATCCCTGAGCAGTCATAAAGCCATTTTTCAAGGCAGTATTACATATATATATATATTTGTGGTTCTGTCTTGTTTTTCTTCTCAAGACAACTTCCATGAGCTCACAGTATTTGTCACACTAATGATTGTGATGGTATTTTTGTTAGTTTGTGGGGTGTACAAGAGTTTAGCCTTGATCCAAAGCACCTGAAGGTCATCAATAGAGACGTTTTTCATTGCCTCCTGTAGGTTTCACCCTTCTGATTAAGGGAAGGAGGAAGAGATGGCAATTCCCACGAAAAGCCCAGTGACACCTGACAGCCCAGTGTTGTCCCTGTAGGGAGAGGCAGGCTCCAGTACCCACCTTGGGAATAGCTAGCTTCTCCCCTTTCTCCGGACACTCCTCCGAGTCGGAGCAGGTGTAGTTCTCGCTGAAGGACACCAAGGGGCTCACCCTTGGCTTATGGATGGCCTGGAAGGTGAGCTGTGTGTTGAGCAGGTTGCTGACTGTTCTCAGTGAGGTGCACACGTTGGGGGGCAGCGAGGGGTCGGCCAGAAGGTCCGTGATGAGACCGTGCGCCTCTCCCATGACAGCGATGTCCACGGTGATGCTGGTGCCAGAAGACTGCAGAAGAGAGAAATGATACACATCAGACAACAGCAGTGAACAGCCCGCTGGGCACTGCCTCAAGCTGGGATGAGCTCTCTTCACAGCTCCTGCTAAAGCGGCTGCAGGTGGAAAAATAATAACATTAAATAATTCTTTAAATGCAGAGAACAACACTGACTAGATCGATCAACAGTCTGAAAAGAGTCTGGAATTCCATCATATCTGATTTCACAGCTTGCACCATCTGCAGCTGACTTAACCCATCTGAATAAAATTGTTCAGGTTCCCTATGGAGACGTCAATAGCCAGGGCCTATTTGCACAAACAGTTTTGGAAACATGGCTTAGGACGGGAGGAGACTCTCCTGAGAGATGCCTGAGTACTAAGTACAGAACAACTGATCTAGAACAGCTAATATTCAGTGCTTATGACTAGATGAATGAAATTAACCCCAAGCATGAACTGAGATTAGTAAAATATCTCCATGTAAATAAATTATAGTATTCTGGTATGGTAGCAACAACATTCTTCTCCAAGCAATTGCATATTGGGCAGCTATACCAAAACTGAAATGAAGTAAAAAGGATTTTTTTAAACCTTAAAGTTGTCAAGTCTGTGAATTGACAGCTATATAGTACAATTGCAATGGTCTGAGGATCTTTAAGAAAGAGCAGTGAGACTTGGACGCACACAGTAGAACACCTAAAAGGCAGAAGGCATATGGAATTTCAAAGCAGAAGTGACATTTCAGCCTCCCTAGCCGGTGCACTGAAACCCACCATAAACTCTGCATGGAATTGCTGTTTCAAGGCACTCCAAGAGTGACCATTTTCCCTTTGTTGTGTCTCTGACACATAAACTCAGTCCTGCTGCTACTGTTTGGGGCTTAGCAGGAGTACGTGCAGTTTCCCAGAGAGACCATTGCAGCAGGTTTTGTAATAATTTGCTTGTAATAATTTGCATGTATTTCTTAGGAAAAGCTAAAATACATAGTTTGCTAAATGGGAAAGTTATGTCTGTGAAAAGAGCATATGAGTTACTTGGAGTGGCAAGCAAAGAGCATGGAGAATTGGTCAGGCTTAGAAGGAGAGTGATTAAAGCCCCAGCCAGGAATGACTCATCAGTGACAGCCTTCATGGACCTCAAAACACAAAGAACAGAGTAACACAACTTGACACTGCTTCATTCTCAGAAAAGGCTTTACAGGCAATAAAAGAGTATTTCTGAGGAAAGTGATATATTAGTTATGTGTAGCTAAACTTCTGCCCTCTGTCTTTCCAGTTGCATAACGTGGACATCAGGCCCTTGGCAAACAGAGTTTCACTCCACTGATCCCTTCCTTGTGTCCTACTTCTTGCTAGGACTGAGGTAAGCTGCAGGACCAGAAGATAGGCTTCCTCACTCACCACCCTCTGCTGCTACCAGAAAACCAGCCTCTTCCCACTTTTCTTTGCCATGCTATGAAATAACATAAACCAGAAACTGCTTAATCTACTGGAGAGCTATTTCATCTTACTGAAAAAAAAATTAATGCCTCAATTTAACTTAATCACTCTTTCATTGCTTAACATCTCAGGAGTGCATGTAGAAGATTCTGGGAGATGCGAAAGAAAATTCTTAAATTAAAGGACAAGGCTTGGGATGGGAGTAATTAATTATCTATCTTTACCTCAGCCATTGCAAATGGACCAAAGGGGAGTGAGGCAGAATGCATCACTCAAAACGGGATAGAAGCCTCATATTTTCAGCAAAACTGTGTCATCTACAGCTGGAAATTCTATTAAGCCTGGAGCCTGGAGTTGTTGACCACCAATCAGAGGCAGAGATTAATCCTTGTATGAAGTAAACAAGTCTGACTCAGCGGGCTATAAGCAGAGATTCTGTACAGCAGTACTAATATTTTGCAAAGCAGCCAGCATTGTTCTCCATGATTAGTACCAAGTGGGGAGAGGGAGAGCCCTTCTCCAGGGTGGATTTCTGCCTCCAGCTCCCCGTGTTGTTGTGTTTGTTGGTGACCCCTGCCTTAACTCTGAGAGCTGGCAGATTTGTCCCAGTCAAATGCCAGGCTGTGATGAGTTATGTGAGTCAAGAAGTATGAATGGTTCATCTATCTCAAGGTTAGTTTAGAGCACAATCACACTAGTCTGAGTAGGTAAAATTACAGGTGTTTAAATTATTATTTTCTAAAAATTGTTACAAATTGAATGCACAGGAACATTAAAAAATATTTTACTTTTCAGTCTCTACTAAGAAACAGTAGAGAACTGCATATGCTTTGCAGACCATTATTCAGAAAGTAGATGATAATGTGTTTCCCTAAAGGGCAAGGAAGCCTGGAATTGAGTGTAAATCACTATGATGATGTGAAAGCCCGAGAGCAAACTGGTGAAAATTTGAGATTAATGTAGTCACACATATGCATATGTATTGTATACATGCACACACACACACATGCACACAGATATATATGCAGGGTGAAAGTGCAGACAAAATCCATGCTCAGTCTGTAAGTTGTTTTCTACTAACGTGCATAGCCTCTGCATGAACTAATTTGGATTCTTTCCAAACCACTTTACTCATGGAAGCTCCAAGGCCAGGTACTTGGGAATAGTGTCATGAACAACGTTTGCAGTCAACACTAACAAGCCACTAATTTGATAAAACAAAACAAAACAACGAGGAGCTAAGATAAGGTGAACCTAATTTCACAATGGTCAGTGTTCATTTACTCATCTATGCCAATAATTGTGAATGCAGTTCCCTCCCATGAATTTTGGATAAGACTGGCTTGCTGTTCATTTTGTGACTTCATTCCAGCCCTGATTTCAGCAATGTCATGCAGTGACTAAAACTGAAATGCTCTGGGGCATGAGAATGAGAAAGCAAACAGGCTGGGAACAAAAGCAAAACTAAACAGGCTCATTTTTAACTAAGATAAGAAGAAAAAAAAAATTCCTTACAATGCTGAAAAACAGCTGGTTTAGGCCACAGTGCCATCTGGAATTCCTAAGTGGGCCCAAATGCACTTGCTGCATGTTTTGAGGCTTCCTTTTATGTACAGAAATAAATAAATAAATAAATAAATAAAACCCTAAAACACACTGCTGCATATGCAGGACCAAACCACAAAAGTAGCATGTCCCAGTATCACACAGATGATTTTTGTCAGGGCAGGAAAAAACTTTAAGGAACACTCCTATATTCAATATGAAAACAGTATTCTGGAAAATTTTAATAATAATTTAGAATTAGGTTTGAATAATTTGTTTGAATCATTTATTCTAGTCTACAACACGACTAGAAGTTTTCCAAATCTGCATAACCTTCACTGGGCTTTTCTATTGCAGTCCACAAATTCCCCTTTGTTTTCTTCTGTTAAATTATATTATGCACAAAACTCTAAAAATAGCTTCTTGCTCAGCAGGAGAAAAAGCAGATAAAACTATGCAGGAAAAATGAATTTAGGAAAAAAAGAATAACGAATGCCTTTAGCCATAAGACCTGATGGATAAATTTAGGTATGAACTATTCCTGTTGGCTGACCAGTGGAGCAGATTTGACATCCATATACTTAACAGATGCCTTACCACAAAGAAAAGTCTTCCCCCTCCCCATTCATGTTTTGCATATGATTCTCATCCATTTTAACTAAAAAACACCACTCTTTCCAAAAAATCACTCTGCAAAGAGGGTGATTATCATGACAACACAGAACCAGTCAAAACTTGCGCAAGGAAAAAAACCCCAAACCGATTATCAAATATAAGCCACAATTCATTTCACACAGCCTCATGTTAGGGAGAAATAAAATCTTCATTTGCTGTGGCTTGTACAAGGAAAAGCAACGAAGGCAGAGATGTTGGCCTTTCACCACTTTACACTCAAGAACACTCTGTAAGCAGAAGAATGGGGGAGGTGAGGAGAAAAAAAAAGAAAAGAAAAGCGGCATCCAGCGTATCTTCAATCTTTACACAATTACGAGCAACTATAAATCACAATTTGATATGGTTTCCAAGTCACATCATAAATGTTCAGGCCAAGCTGTCTGGAAACAAAATTAAAAGCAAATATAATTCTCCATTATTTTAATGTCCACAGAGCAATTTGAAGGATAAACATCAATTGGCTTCTATGGAAATAATGAATCATTTTAAAGGCGCCACAGACTTAACTACTCCACCTTCCACTGAATGACTAAGGAAAAAAGTGTGCATGCAATTCTTTCACATTTCACTTTTCTCTATTTAAAGCTCTAATTAACCAGAGTATTTTTATTTTTATTTCTCTCTTATTTTGTACTAACACAGGATTTTAGGTTTTCTCTTCTCTGGTGAGCAAATAAGATGTTTCTGAGAATCTTTTCTCCAGCTTAATGAAGCACAGCACTCCCACTGCTCTCTGGAGGTCAACCAGCTACAGGCTCTGCAAGGCACACTCTTTGGTAGGGCTGAAAATAGCATCTTCCTGTTGTCTCATCACATTGATCAAAGAAAACCTTTCCAAGGCATCTATGTAGTCCCTGGCTTTGCTGTTGAGACTTTAAACCACCCAGAGCCACATAGCCATAAACTAGACACTGAGGCTCAAAAGATGAGCCCACAATGAAGGAATCTCTAAATCTTGCTTGAGCCATAACAATTTGAGTTTTAATCCTGGTTCCAAGATGCTTGGGATGGCACCACCATAGCAAAGCAGACTTCCTGATAACAATTACATTGAACTCTGATCTGCAGAGCAGGAAGGGTCATGACTGGCACATGAAGTGTGTCTGTAAAGCCAGAAAGATGCCAGAATCCAAAGGTCACAGAGCAGCCAGAGGAAGTCTTTAAAAGTAGTTCTGCAAATGGAAATGGGTCTCACTGAAGAGTTACACTTTTTGTCCCCTCCCTGGGTTGCAGTGACCCCTTTGCTCAGCAGCAGGCCTGAGGCAGCCCTGCCTGGGGCTGCCTGTGCACGGTGTTGAGCAGCCTCATACAGGGCTGGCTCTGTCATCTCACAGGACATTTAACTACCACTTTTCTACTACTACCAAGCAAGGCCACTGATTTGGACCTTCCTCCTGTTCCCCACCACTGACTAACATAAAATTCCTAGGAAGATAATAATCTCTGAAACTTCCTCCCATCTGCCACGTTTGTTTGAAACTGCCACAGAGGACCATGGCCCCGTAAGACTACTTTCTTTAGAAAACCAGGGTGACACCACCACCATTCTTTAAGAAAGAGGCACTGCTTTGAGAAGGAAATACTTTTTTCCCCCTTCTTATAAAAGCTGTGGAATGCATCACTGTCTGTAGCACAGTTTGTCCGGGGAGGCAGCTGCAATCCCCACATCCTGCATCTCTACCTTAGGTGACACCACTCACAAAGCTCGTAGTTACAGCTGAATAACTTTCTTCCATTACAGAATCTTTCAGTTCGTGACAGCTTTGTCAGCCAAAGAGCTCAGACTGAAACATATACTGCCAGGTATTTGTCTGGGGTGAATTATTTCAGTGTTTGAGAAAAATTGCTCAGACATTTACAAGAAGACTGCTGGAGACTTTTATCCATCCTAAAAACTCTTTGTAAACTGATACCACTTAATCTGCAGCAGGCACTGAAGGTGCAGTAAGGCCTTTTGCTTTCCCTCCCCTGATATGTCCAGATTTGGTTGTGAAGTCCCTGGGAAAAATGAAACCAAAGCTAGCCCTGCATGACCTCTAAGGGTTGTCAGAAACCCACCACGGGACTGCCCTAAGTGTGCTCATCCCCACACACTGCACCTGTGTCCTCATGCACTGTGCACAATGTTCCAAAGGGCAAAGGATCTGCATTTAAGAAACAGAGAGCACATTTGAGCTGTTTTGCAGTTTTGGTACCATCTGAAACTTTTGAGGGAGGCTATCAGTTCTTGCTTTCAGGTCACCTAGCAGGCTTTTCCAGATTTGTTACACACACCAAAAGAAAATATCCTCGTGGTCACTAGCAACCAGGCAACAATGAAAAGATAGATGCAGAAATAATCTCAGGGAGTGGGAGGTCTGGATTTGTTAAGATTCAAGACCTACAGACTGGGAAAGTGTGAACCCATGTGATTGCAAGTGCTGGACACAACCCAGTGTGACATAATTAAATCCCTGTCATTTATACCTGACAGAAAGGACCTCAAATGAACTAACTCCACTGGTCCTGACATAAAGCAGTACTTAATCTTCCACATTTCCTCCTGCCACAGTAGAGCACAGCTGGAAACCCTGGAAGGCACAGGGAGAAGGGGCAGGGGGTTGTCGCTGGGGAGTGGCCCCTGGGTGGCACAGCACGGCAAGGGGCAAGCTGCAGCCAGCCATGCATGTGCTCTGCCCTGGGCTCCTTGGGAAATCCCAGCTCGAGGGAAGACACTCAGCCAGTTGGGATGACCTTCTGCAGAAGGCATGCCATGAGGAGGATCCAGGGAAAGCAGCTCCTGGAAGGAGGCAAGAGCACAGGCTGAACTTCCTGGCTGAGAGCCACCGGTCACAGCTTGCAAACCTCGTGGAAACTCTGACACTGGTATTTGGTGTTCTCAGCAGAGCCCTGGGGACACAGTCACCCACTTCCAAGGGACTTTCCATGCTATTTGGCTGCCTAAAAACATTCAAACACCACGAGTATCCAGCCCAAAGAACTACTTGATGATGTAGAGCAGATCACAGAGTCAGTCACAGTCAGGGTTGATTACTTAAAAAGTAGACACCACTCCAACTAAACTAGGAACTTCAAAAATTATTGCTTTTAATTAAAGCACAGCAGATGGGAAAAATTAAATTCTAAATGGGACTCAAATCTGCTTTGAGTAACACAGACTGAGGAAAACAATTCTGTACTTCAGAGGCTGTCCTGAATTGTCTTACATTATTGTTCTCCAATTTGTACATCAGATGGTCACAAATTGGTAGCTTGAAACTGATAGTTTGTGTTCATATGAAGAAAACAGTGACAACTGTTTTCAGCCTCAACTTGAGCTGCAGTAACACAAGCTGAGACCCAGCAGGAGTGGGGTGCTGGGTGCACACACAGTGGAGGATGAGCCATCTATTAATACCTGGTGATCTTACCCCTCTGAGTTTACAGCTCCAACATGCCTGCTTAGCATGGGAATTTAATATTTTAATTCTACGGTGAACTAAAACAGAGCAGCCAAATACACAGCATGAGTTAAAAAAAGATCCATTCAAAGCAATAATCACCATTCTGCCTTCTGTGTACTAACTAATCCTCCCACATTTTCAACTTGACAGTCTCAGTTACACCAGAGCAAAGCCAAAGGAGCCACATGCTGCCATATTTTCTCCCTTTCAAAGTACTTCAGGCTCTTTTGGGAAGCAGCTTGAGAAGCAACCTCACAATTAGCAGCAACCTGAAGAAATATGTATGAAAATAAACCCAGCTAAAAACTCACATCCATCTCAGCCCTTCACTAAGAACTGTTGAACAGTATTAAGAAGAGGATTATCAAATATCATTAAAAATGTAATGCAAATAAATACAGCCTCTAAGTGAAGACAAAAGATTGGGTGGGGGGTGGGGGTGGAGTGAGGAGTTGCTACACAGGGTGTCAAACATATTTGCAATTACTAAAAAGACTTTCCATAGGAGAATAGACTGAAAAAAAAAAAAAAGAAGAAAACCTGGTAAGGTTTTAAGAATGAGTGTTGAAAACCAGAATAAGAAACAATTAGAAACTAGGAAGTAATCATCAGTGAAGCTGTAGATAAAGAGCCTTTAATGTTCAGTATGCTGTTGCTGGAATTACAGCAGGGATTTGGAAATGACAGCAGGAGCCAGATGTAGATCTTGGGCCATGTTTTCCGTATGCCGTAGCAACAGAGCAGAAGGATCCCATGAAATTCTCCAGTGACCACAAACACAAATGATATTTAGTGGTCCATTTTTAAGAACAGGCTTTCCCTGAAGCCAAAGGCAGGCAGTGATATTCTGCATCTTTTGAAAGAGATAAATCCTCTGCACATCAAACTCCAGTGGGAGCCTCACTGCAGACAAATTGGTCCAATTTCAGCATTTTTTTCTTCTCCATCAGACCCTGTGGTTTGCATTAATTCAGTTCTCCTGACTTTAAGCACTCACACGAATACCAGTTAATAGCCACTGAGTGCTAGAGATGCCTCCTCCTCTTTCTCATGACTTTTTGTCACTAATGAACTCCTCTGTGAAAAGAATTAATCATTTTGCTGTAACACTTGGCTTTGGATTCTTATATTATGACTCATCCAAAAAAACCCAGCTATAGCCCTAGGGACTTGCAGCCCCCAAGTCCTTCATCATAGGCTGCTGCAGAGCTATTATTTCTCTAAAGAACAAGCTACTAACATCTAGAGCCACAACCTGCAAAAGTCACATTTAAGCATGCATCAGATTTGAAAATCCCCCACCTCTCCTAGATCATTTATAGCCTCTTCAATGAAGATCAGAACAGAGAGAAACAGTAATTCATATACAAGAACTATAAACCACTATCCTCTACATGCCTTGTGTGATATTAAAACAAATTTTTTCATTTACCACAGATACAAACTGACAGACCAGCAAGCCCTGAGGACCTCTTTCAACCTACTTCATCCTTGACCTGCAAGGACCAACTTAAAGACACACTAGGTTAGTTTATACTGTGGGCTCACTTTGCCTTTGCTGTCACAGATTTAAAAAAAAAAAAAAGCCTGCTGAGATACAAGCTGATAACCACAGGTCAATGCCTGCATCAGATGGCCACTTTCAGCCACCTCTGTTCTGGCCTTTAATCTACACACTGGATGCTAAAGGCTCTAGGATTTTCTATGTCATTTCAACATTCTCTAATTTCTTCCATGTAACTGGTGACAGATTAGTCTTGTGCACAGTTTTAATCTAAGAAAAGTCTTACTTTCAACTTGTGTCTTTCAGGTTGTGAGCAGTGCTTGACTTGCACTTTAGAAAAAGAAAAAGTAAAACTCATGTAATATTCCCAATTATGACAGCCTGGCTGCTACTCAGTTCTAATTAGACATAGACCCAATCTGTACTTCTGCATCATTAGTATCTCACCATACTGAACTCTGACTTTCTGGCTCAGGATCTGCACTATTTTATGAGGGCCAAACACTTCTGTGTTTTTGGAAAGCTTGGATTCAAATTCACATCTAAATATAACAGCACCAGCTTCTCATTTACAAAAGGCAACAGAACCATAGAGACCAAAAAACAGACACAGATCATGAAGCACTGGTGCTTATGCTGGCAACCACACTAGACAATGATTTCTATCTCCACAGTGAGTTGTTTTTTGCTTGGATGTGGATATTAAAAAAAAAATCAACTGTGTGTTGCACATGGGTTTTCTTAAATGTTAAATATCCTTGTGAAGCTGAACTTCAGTAGTTTATCTGAATCTACTCCAGTAATAAGTCAGGGATGATGCACCAGTAAATGCAACAGAAGAACATATTGCTACTGAGTAGACAGGTCCTGGTAGACAGGTTAAAAGTCTTAACTGAATTTTTAAAAGGAGGTATAGAAAAGAAGTATCAAGATACAAATCTGTTTTATCATCTAAAATCAAAGACTTTGGAAGATACATCAATACAGAGACTTGACATTTTAGCTCAGAACTGATCCTGTTAATTGGTGGGCACAGTTTTGAGCTATTTGCTGATGAGGCTTACAATCACATGATTCTGCCACAGAGCTCTCTCACACAGAGAACAGTCTGGTGTCCTCACAAACGAGAAACAGCAGCTCAAACCAGGCAGCTCAAGGATTCAGGGTGCATTGACAGCTCTAGACAAACACAAAAAGTATTTTGTACTGACAGAAAAATTACAGGGTTTGGAATTTCTGGCGACAGAAAGGGCTTATTTTGGCTTTGCTTCAGCAATTTTAGAACAGTTTTATTAAAAGATAGGAACAAGAAATAGTGTCAGCTTCTCAAAACTTAAATCTTTAGCTTGAAAATGATGAAATGAAGTTCCTCAGTTGTTTTTTTTTTTCAAAAAGGTTATGGCTTCTGTTTGTGAAGAACAATCTGGTGCCCACATTTGCACTGGTTTCTGCATTAGTCTTCTGGAGAGGCTTAGTGTGTCTCTTGTAGTCAGAGGCTCAAAGCTGACTTAAATGGGATCCATAATGGATTAGACTCCAAGATGACTTCAATATTCAGGTTTGTTAACACTGGTGACCTAAGGCAGGGTATTGAAGCAAAAGATCTCTCCCCAAAGTCAGTTTAACTTTGAGGGGTTAAGCTTAGAACAACAAAGATAAAAGACCAGTTTAATCACAAGAAAACACTTGACTTCATACCCCTGACCTTGGTGTACAGCCACGTGTACCTCTCATCCCAATGCTTCATGTGAACATATCTGTTAACAAATTGAAGCAGACCCTATGCTGAATGGTTTGCCATACGGTGCTCTGGCTGATCAGCTGATGAAGCATATGGATTCTGTCTTCCTAATTCTCTGTTATCTTCCTGCCTGCTTCCATCTGAGTGTTACAACTGGTCCCAGATATCCTATTTATCCCATTAAAGTAAAAAATATAAAGACATAAATTGCTGATCAATTCTCTCTGTACACCCTCCTTCTTCTCCTAATGCATTTGAGAGACTTTTGGCAACAACATTAGGAAACAACCTTCTCTAGAAAGAAGAATCACTTCATTTAAATGATTTGTTCTTTTAATTACTGTCATTCCTAGCAAACACAGAGCAGAAAAGACATGTCAATAAAGCTCACTGTGCAACAGGTTGGCATTTTGCCAGGAATCTGAAGATTACCCTTAATCTAAGTAAAAATTTATTTGTATCCATTTCCTCTTTTAATGCAAGCTACAACTACTGTGGAGGGTAAAGCTGAAGCATTCTGTATGATGCTACAGCAGAATTAAATATCCAACCAAATTAATTATGCACAACACTTTTATCCACCTGCCCTTTTATTTTTCACTGGCAGATCAAAGAAACATGCTTGATTTCCTGTCAATAAAATCAAGGTGGCACAAGAAGGCAGCATGATCAGGTCCCACTTTATTCTGCCTTTTAGGAAAGATATCTTCAGTTAGGATGGCATTTTTCTGGCATGGTATAAACACACCTTTAAGTCATAACTAACTATATAATTATCTAATTCTATACAGAGTCACAGTAATATACCTCATACACATGTTAATCGCTCAGTTAAATAAGGGAAGGGGAATTAACTGGAAAGAAATGAATTGACATTTAGTTGGCCCTTTTTTTAAATAGAGAAGAAAATGCAAATCTAAAACTATCTCTAAAGACTATTTAATGTTTTGTATATAAAGACAACACTATAGGCCTGTGCCAGCTACAAACACACAGACAAGTTACAAATAGGACTTCACACTCAGCTCTGAAACCTGATTTGTGTGGGTTTGGGTATACTTTGAAACCGGTCAAACAAGATAAAGCCATGTTCTGACCCTACATAAAATTTAGGGTCTGCTTTAAGGGCTTGCTTATGTGACCAGCCTACATGCAAGCCAGCCAAGGGACATTCCACCAAGTGCACAAAACAAATTCTCTTAAATTAAACCCGTCCATGGGCAGGCTTCTAACCACACACAGTAACTATTTCTGCTTGCAAAATGATGTTCATTTAGCTCTGTATAAACAATTTATGAATCCACCTTTAACATAAGACAACCTCTTCTCCCTGCACGGAGCTGACAGCCACGGCAAACCCCACCAGGCTCCAGAGCAGCAGGCTGAACTTTGTTTCCCCTCACTGGTGATGAGCTGCACGCCAGCCCTCCACTGCTGACAGAACATAACCAGAGAGGAGATCAGAGAGCAGCTCTTGTGCTGGAACCCAGCCTCAGCCTCGCTCAGAAACTAAGCCAGGCAGACTGGGAGCTCCCAGGGGATGGACCAAGGGAGCCCAAAATGTCACTCCTCTCTCTGAGGGTTTCTGCCTGCCCACCAATGTCTCACGGGGTCAGTGGCACAGCAAAGGGGCAGGAGACAGGGTCAGGCAGCACAGATATGAGGACATCCAGTGTAGTTACAATATTTTATAAGTTTCTTGGGTGCAAGCTTGCTGAATTTTTCCTTCCATGGGAAAGCTCATTTTCTCTGCACAGATTTCTGTAAACAAATCTTTGGGCTGTGTGTTCAAGGACACAGATGCATTCTCCTGCCCTGTCTCCTGATAGGGGGAGATGTGGTTTTCTTCCTCTTAACCTGTGATATAGAGAAATGTTATCTCTCTCATTTTGTAAGCATTTTCTGGCATTCTAGCAGTCTGGTATGGAGCATGAAGACAAAAGCATGTTAGCTCTGTACCCGATCCTTCTGATCAATGGAGTCATTTTAATAAATCATATCAGCCTTCTGATATTGGAGTCAAAGAGTCCTGATTCACCATTGGGCACAACAATTGTCCAACTCCACAAAGTGAAAATCTGACCAGGAAAAGGGGATGGGTGAGAGAAAATTACGGAAGACCTAGTCTGAACAGCTACTCCAGGCTAGAGCACAAATACTTCCATAAATGAGCACACCTTGTGCCAGGTGAGCACTCCAAGTGGGTCAGTGCCTCAGGAGAGGGTGTAAGGTAACAGCCACGGTACAGCAGAGCAGAACTTTGCATACAGGGCTCCTTCTTTATGATCCTGCAGCTTTAGGTGCAGAAAAGCCTTTCCCAGAGATCACCAGATGGCACTACTCTTCCTTCAAATCAGGACTGTAGCTCTGCTGTGCCCACGAAATGCCATCGTCGATTTGGGCGGAAAAAGATCTTAATCCATGTTTTTTATATATTAGCCCAGTAATCTCTCACTGTTCAAATTCTTTCCAACGATCTTGTACAAACAACAAAGAAATTACTGCATCTGGGGGAGGTGAAGGCAGCCTCAAACCATTTTGAAGCGGCTCTCATACTAAAATACTCCATGGCACAAGGATTTCAGAAGTTTCTCTAGGAACACAAAACTCCCCAGCCATACATGCAGTGCTTGACAGCTGTATTAAGAAAGCAGAATTCCTTTCAGAGAAATAAGTCCTACATGTAAGGTTAACCTATACATGTCCCTCTCTTCTCCCCATGTTCTATTCCTGTCTGTTATCAGAGCTGTTGAAGATGCTAAACTCCACCTGTAATTGTGCAGTGTTTTAGCATGAAAGTATTTTCTAAATTTGGTTGAAGTTTATGGCACTTTTTTTCCAAAAAAAAGAGTTGTTGAGAGTATCCACATACAAATAATAATGGAAGATAGAAAATGAAAGCACATTATAATGCTAATGAAGAAAGATCAACACACATACACACATAAAAAGCAATGTTTCCACATGCATGTTAGTGTAAGCACGCTTTCTTTCAGTTATTGACAGGAATTGCAAAAAGATGCAAAGTATTTACATTTGCATGTCTTCAGTTGGGTACGAGCTGATGCCAGGCTGTGCAATACAGCTAATTTGGGATGGAAGGGGCAGGTTCAATTTGAAGTGTCAAAAACCTCTGGTTCTTGATGAGAAAGAGTGATGTTTCTCTTTTGCTTGCTTGCTTTGTGTATAATCCACCACAGGACTCATTTGCACTCAAGACCTGACAAATTGAAAAACTGAGGGACAAATTAATCTTGCAGAGTGTCTCCCCTAACTTCACCAGGAGTCACAGCAGAACTGAAGTCTGCCTGCTGTGCCCATGAGCTGAATTACCTCACAAAACAGATTTTTTGTTTTTCTCTGAGCACCTCCCCCCCCCTTTCAGCTCCCCAGAAGCTGACAGGCTGTTTCCTGCTCCATGATCTCTGAATCACGATGTGAATGCCGATCGCTACTCCCCAGTGAAATTAAATTAGGTACCAGAGCACAGCGTGAGCAAGACCTTTCCCTGAGATGCCAGCCCTAAAGAAACTCCACATTTTCTTCCCCCAGTTAAAGAATGGAGTTATGAAAGCAGGGTCAAGTTGGTTATTACTCTTCGGACTCTGCAACATCACCCAGTCTGCTGTGAGCCGGTTTAAAATTATTTCTCCACTTCCTAGTCAAGAATGTAATGGCACCAAATTTGAAGAATCCAATAATTCACTGTATTTATTTGTGTGTTCTTCTGTAACCACTTCACACCATGTGAATTGCAGCAATGCTTAACATGCACAGAATACCATGATAAATCACCAGAACTTAGTGCATGTCATACAGCTGGGAATTTTGTAAGACAAGGGTAAGCAATATTAACACGTGGCTTATCAAGCAGGAAAGGGGAGTTTGTGATGCTGCATTTCAAAGTGCCTTTCAATAGCACTTTGTTAAGGAATAAAATATTCACACTTGGAAAGATCACAGGGTTATGTTGCCCCATGGTTTTTTTTTAAGACATATGGCCCTTGGGAACTTACACACATCTTTGTCACTGCAGCGTACTCTGAGCAAGGAGGCACCAGAGGGGCACATCTGAAAGCTGAAACTGGTAGAAAATAAAAGAGTAATGCATTAAAACCTGGTTTGTGAGCCCAGATTATTGCTCACTCTGGAGCCTATGGTAATCTCAGACACGTTTAGGAGAGTTTTAGTTTCAAATTGTGATGTAGATGTCAAAACCAGATTAATTAGCCTCCTTTCTGCATCACCACAGAGTCCATGTGCCCCAACAAAGGTAGTTTGCATTGCTTCAAGGAAAAATGAAAGGTGCTCCCACCTTTCCTTCTCAGACAGAAATACATTTCTATTCCCTTTAGCCTGAGAAACTACTCCAAAGATCAATTAATCTGCAAGAAGCATAAGTCTTCATGCTACCCAAAATTAAGTGTGGCTTTCCCCTCTCCAACATTCCCATGTTCCCCTGTGAACCTTGCAAGTTCCTCCAGCTTCACTTCTCCAAGGTCCACTGAAAATCTAATCATAAGCTCCCTCTCACCTGGGTTAGCTGCCAGACAAGGGCTAGTATTGGAGTTACTACGTCAGTGAGAGATTGTCCTGGTCTTCAAACTCTGCCATGTCCCCTGCCCAGCTGCTGTGGAGATGGCTCAAGCACAGCAAAGTAAATTGGTTTAATCTTGTGCATCTGGTCCTGGGCTCCCAGTCATCTGCTTAGGGCCATAAAGGGACTCTGTTCCATTTCAATGCATCGATCACGTCATAGCCCAGCTCCTGTGATAGACCTGAAACCTTCAAAATCTAAATGCTGATAGCTCCTCTCCACAAGCTACTGAGCCACCTGGGCCTGAGAGGCTGTAAGTAACCCTCTTAGAGCTAAACTGTAAGTCGGTTTATTACCCTAAATTCACAAAAGTATTCTTCTGTCTTTTAAAAAGAACCCCACAAAACCTCTGCAAAGCACAACCGTCTAGAGACTTCCAGTATTTCCACAGGAGCCAAATGAACATGAAGCAAAGCCTGCATCTCTGCATCCCTTAAAGGATTTACAAGGCAACAATATCCCACAGAAGGCCCTCTGGGTCCCTGGAAGCTGCAGAGCACTCTTTGCCTATACAGTGAGCAAAAGCTTTAGACCACTTCTGGGAATGCAAATGAATGGGATCCACGTGACCTCAGAAATAAAAGGCTCCTGTCTCTTTGCAAAGCATTGAAATGCCATCTGGCAATTTTGTTGACGTCAGCAGGCACAGAAAAACAACCACCACCTCCCCCAAAAAAGCAAAAGCCTTGGGCGGGAGGGGGGGAATGCAGAGTTCCATGGTGTGTGTGCACTTCAGGCTGGTGCTACTGAAACCTCAGCCCAGAGCCCAGAATTCTGCACCAGCAGTGCAGGAAAATTCACTCCCTTGCCTCTGTTTTACACTGCTGAGCAGCCCTGGCACCCCAGGTTCAGAGACTGCCAAGCATCACACAAGGAGCCCTACATCCTCCTCTCTTGCTTTGCCTGTTACTGTCAGGTAGCTGAAGGTTTGTGAGGAATAAATATCTCCGTGTAGACTGCAGGGAGAGACACAAAACTTCCAGCACTGCTTTTCAGGGTGTGGAAGACACACCACTCTCATTTGGCTGCTTTGGCTACGCTTCTTGCACACTGATCTGGAACACAGTGAAAGAAATTCTGTGCTAGCTTAAGTAAAATCTCACATCAACATTTCATGGTGACAAGAGAGAAGCAACCAAAGATGATGTACTAAAGATATCCAGATCCTGTGGGGATAATATTGTAAGCTGCAGGTACTATTTAAAAATTATATTTAATAGAAGGCATAATATTGCTTCTAAGTATTATATGCCATTTGGCATAGAAAAATTTGCTGCGTTTTCATGAAAAATGCCAATATTTTAAGTCAATAATGTAAGTTACCTTATCTGTGATGAGCTAAAATAATACTATGAACACATGTGCATGCAAAAGAAGCAGGCATCCTTTTGTATGAAAGTACATTTTCCTGTTATCAAAGATCTCTTCAGTTACTTTTGATCTCAGTTAACAATTCACATCGAAATGCAGGAAAGGGCAGCAGGGCACTGCTTTAACACAAACTTTTAAAGGATGGACATGTCTTTCATGAGGCACATTAAAATCCTGAAAAAAGGAGCTTGTGAGTCGCTTTTAACAAGGGATTAGAAATTTTACAGTAGCTTTGTGACAGAAACACAATCCCCTCAACAGTATTTCTCAAGAAAATTAGAACCACGCAAGATGGGTGATGATGAGGAGAGAAGGATGGAGGGAGGAGGCTGACCTGTCATCTAGGGCCACATGCTCTCAATTTTGTCACCAAAATATTGTAACAAAGTACATTCTTATGGCTCTACTGGATCAAGATTTCCCTGACTGAATACTCAAACCTGCCTGAAGTAATAGTTTATATTATTTTATATTATTTGCTCTGCTCATTCCCCCGCTTCTCTCCCTCCTTTAACACATCTCCTTTTACTGAATGAAACTGAGGCATTTTTCTTCCCAGACTGCTCTTTGAATTCCTAATCTCTGCCTCGGTGTAATTTTTTAACAGCAAGTCAAAGCAGCACTGTGTAAATAACTGCAAGGAGACAGCTCGGCCTGGAAACTGGAAAGTTTTCCTTGCTCACATCTTAAGCTTGAAAGCTTATGCTCAATCCAATTAAGAAAATGTATGGGTAATTCCACAGTTTCTTCCCAATTCCTTATGTTCCCAGGCAGCCAACCCAGAAATGAACAAAATCCCTGACAACTGACTGCTTTCTGCTAGCACATGGGCAATTATGCAGAAAGTGTGTATTTAATTGAGTTAGTCGTAAATCCTGACTTAGGAATGAATCAGAGGATGGAGAAGAGATACAGCTATTCCCTGCTGCCATTTCAGGTTGAATCACTTCTGCTTAAGGTTTATTTATTGACTTGATAAAATGCATAAACAACAAAACCAGCCTTCCATAATTTTATAGGTATTAAGCCTCCACTTGAAGATGTAGGAGAATAAACTTAAAGCTACACACATGACAGACGAGAGAGATTTTCTGAATTCTCCTCCTATCTCTCAGGTCTGCATCACATCATGTCTGTTTTAAATATAAACAATTTTCAGAGTTCACAACTAAGTCCCACCCAGTGATTCTGCTTAGAGCACTCTCCAGTAAAGCTTATGTTCAGCAATAAATAAGAAATTTTCATGCCTTCTTTCACTGGTCCCAGGGTAATATTTCAATGAACTCATGACAAATACAACCCCTACACCTAAATGGTCATCCTGAGGACTGTGTTATCTTCCAAATCAGCAAGATGCCTCTCCATCCATTCCAATCACCCACTCAAAAGAAAGTTATCCTCCCTGTATCTGTGTGACAAGTGTGTGTTTTACTTCCTGAAGCTGCTGCACACCCCGGAGCTCCTCACTTAAGAAAAGAAATGGCTGTAGCAACATTCCCAGGAAAGTCTTACCAGCTCCACTCTAATGAACTTTCAGCTTCTTGTTCATATTGTGTCCAGACAGATAGCCAAAAATTCAGGATTGTGAAATTTATCTAATTTTCAAGGTTTGTGGGGATTATTCAGTCCCTGACATCCACTATGCATACACTAAATGTGACTTATTGAGAGGAAGCCCATCACTTTGGCAACCATACATAGTGTGGGAGGAAAGCAGTGCTACTTGCAGATTCTCCTGTACAAATATTTGTTTGTTCTTGCACGGGCAGCATTTCCTAATGCAATTTCCTGTTTTCCAGTTGCTTTGTTCTGCCCTCCAAGCAAGTTGTCTCTCTCTCTAATGAGTGCTGTCTCTTCCCCTGACGGGTACATCTGAAAATTTCTTGGGGCCAATTCATCTGCTGTTCCAGCTCCTTGTGGGCTTCCCACTTGAAGCCAATACTGAGGGCTTGGGGAAGTGTCTTGCCCCTTCACTGCCCTCTTCTCTCCTGGAGATCCTTCCATATTTCAGTTTGGAGACTGGAGCTGAGCAAGCTAAACCAGCACAGCAGGCTGGCAGGTGACTGGCTGCCCTGCAGGACTTCTCTAAGCTGAAGTTAAGCTGAACTAAAAAAAAAAAATTTTTAAATTATTTCAGGCTCCTGAATTCAACATTGAGTTGTTAATCAAACAAATGAATATAAACCCAGGGACATGCATGTAGTCAGGCCACTTGAAATGATTCCCCTCTCCCTGTTTGTGTGCCAGCCCCTTGCTGAGTGCTCTGTTTCCCCACTCACAGCCGATAGCAGTGGAAAGAACTTGGCCTTGACACAATCTGCAGCCGCTGCAAACCCAGCCAGAGGAGGCAAAATATGGAAATCCCAGCCCCATGCACTGAGGCATAAAGCTCTTACAAGGTGTTCTTTATTCCCTTAAACCTCAGACCTTTTATCCCACTGGTGAAGCTGAGAGCAGTGTGCTCACCAAGAGTGAAAGGGTCCTGTGGAGCCTTCCTCTGAAGGCTGAGTCCATCCTCATCTGAGGGCACTTCCACAGGTTTTACCACACAGGCATAAATCACAGTCAGCAGCTCAGCCAAAAGTTTACAGTGCAGGTGGCCATGCTCACATTTTTATAGGCCATTATGAAACAAGCTAATTAAATATTCCCACTAGGCTAAAAGTGCAAAGGTGTTAACATCCTGGAAAGAACAGAAATTACAAAGGCTCCAGATAAAATCTCTGTACTAGGATCAGCAGTGGTAAGAAATTACAGGTCATTTGATTACATGACAGCCATAACAGCCTTGCAAAGTGGTGGATCATTGAGACAGCATGATCTTACCCTCTCAAAAAAGAGAAAAAATTAGAAACACAGGTTCCCATCAAGCAAGCTAAGCAGGTGTTTACTTCATTACTGTTACTTCATAATGGTATGACCAAATTTGCTTCTCATATTAGGGTCCTTTACTACCTTTAGAGTAGCTTTCAGAACCTAAGCAGAGGTGTGTACAATTATAATTATTTTGAGCGTACTTTAGCCACATTTTCACAATCACCACAAAACAGAACGGATTTCAAGGGAAATGGGGAGCCACAAGAAGCCACGTGCAGACTACAAACTGCAACTGTGCCTGCAGTCAAGCATCCCACCAAATGGGGCCATTGCAAGCAAGAGCTCTGTCAGTGCATCCAGTGCCAGCTGATGTAGAAAAATGCAGCACTTGCAGCAGAGCTTTGCCGTTTACTGCTTTTACTTTCTGGTTTCATCAGGAGAAAATTATTTCTGACCAAGGGTAGCTAATTCACATTTGTGAACCTGCCTTTTTGCTAACCCCAAGTTCTCTGCTGTGCCATCCAATCTAGCACATATATCATTGTGAAAAGTTTTAAATTGAATTTACCACTGTGCTGAAGTCTTTAGCATGGAGCAATGTGACAGATTTTACCAACACTTATTAAAAATAAAGCAGAATGGAGCAAGCCATAAATAAAATAAAGTGCTGGCAAAGCCTGGAATGTAGTGAATACATCTGCACTTACAACAGTGGCCAAACCATAGTGCTTTATCACAGGAAAGTAGCTTGAAACAACTTTTCAGTGTATTTGATATATGATACTGCTCTTTTAAAACCAAGACTAGTGCAAGTTTTTGAACTTCAAAAGAAGTTGTTTCCGGTGGGAGGTTTACTTTGTTATGAGCTTGACATACTGTAGCTGTGACACTGAGCAGAGTTGCAATGTCAGGGTTCAGAAAGTTCACCCACACTCTAAAGCCAGGCAATTGCATGAGCCTGACAGCAAAAAGTGTCATGGGTAGGGGGGTTTCTTCCTAAGTTTAATTTCCCTAGCAGTTTATCTGACACAGATTGCACACAACACCCCCCTACTCAAATCTCAACACAGAGTGCGGCCTGAAGTGAGTGTTTGAATTTCTTTCTGTCTGCTGTATAATAAATCCAATTCATGTAAGGCAGTTTTGGCACTAAGCTACGTATTTGCACATTTCTGTTGGCTTAAGTCACACTTTCTGTTAGGAAAGCTGCTCAGAAAGGTTTATTTCCTCCACTCTTATAAATTGTTGGCATAAACAACCATTCAAAAATTTAACCTCAGTTACTTGGCATTCTAATAGTTTACACTGAAACCCACAAACTTGGGTTTCTTGTTAAAATCTGTGTGCGAATTTTAAATGTATTAACTTTCAAAATATTTAAATTCAATGTAAGAGAATAAGAAGGGGGTGGAAGATATCTGACAGCAGCACCGCTCACTTCCACTGCTGTCTGACTGGAGAGTGACACAGGAGAACCCACACAGATGAATCCTGAANTTTTTTTAGTTTTTTGTGCCTTGGAGGCAGGAAGGTCAGCAAATAGCTTAAATGTCCTAAAAACCAAGCTACACAGCAGCTTCAAAAAGAAGTGCAGTCAGATGGGACAAAAAGCTTGGTAAGAAACACCAGAGTGCTTGGACAGTGGCACAGATTCACCTGAGTCATGCCTGCTAGGTGCCACAGCATCTGAAAATGAAGGGGTGAATAAAACATGCATGCACTCACTGACTCATACACATCCAAGCACACAAACTCTTTGGCACTTCTCCCCCCTCTGAAATAATGCAGGGAAAAAATAATCCAAACAAATATCCCAGAGAAAATTATTTTGTGCTTCACAAATTCTGTTACAGAAAGGGGATTTCTATACAAGCTAAGTGTTTGTGTGTGCAGCTGGAACTGAGCTTTTTGAGACAAGTACTGAAGCAATGACTAAGTCTTTTGTGCCTCCATTTACCTAAAACTTGATTAGCACATTGACATGCAAAACACAGACACTTTCCAAAAAGGGTTACAGCACATCTCCCACGGGAAAAGGAGCAGTGCCAGAACAACATCATACCATTCCTACTTTGCTAAAAACTCAGCAGCTCTGGTCAGTGAGCAGATCTTTGAATGATTTTCCTGACATCCTTGCTACATCATCTGAGACTGGTAAATCAAAGGCAGCTTTCTTTCTGCTCCCACAGCTTCATCCCTGATAAACACCCTGCAGCTGGCTACGGAGGCAGGGCTGGTGCCTGAGAGTTTATGGCTGGGATTAAATCTCCTTCAGAAGACTTTTTGTATCCAGGCAAGAGAGAGCAGAAGGAGAAGGCAGAGCTGGGCCAGGAGCAGTTTTGAAGGAAGCATCACTCCTGTGACCTGAGCTACAGGTTTAGGTGGTGCTGAGGCAGCAGCTGGCACCACAGGAGAGCAGGGAAGCAATCTGTCCCTGCACTTTTCTGTGCAGTTTCCACTTAGCTGTGCTGGGATGGGTGTTTTGCTTGCTTTTGAGACAAAATTTAGTCTCCCTTCTATGAATTACATCCACTACGCCCCATGTCTTCCTTACATGTTGCTGCTAATCCTTTTCCAAGTGTCTCCTGTGTGAAGGGGGGAAAAATGAAAACACAAAAGGCAAGTAAATAGCTGAGCAGATACAGATCACCAAGTCCACGGACACTTGACATGAAACAGATGCTGAATGGCTTAACAGTGATGCTTATGTGAAGTACAGAGACACCAAAGCCAACTCTTCATTGCTGGAAGCAGACAAGCCAGGTGAGCTGAGAAATTGGAGATGTTTTTGAGGATATCTATCTGTCTGACTCATTATAGGCTGAACCATTCCCAAAACCAGAGCCAATTTTCTTGTGTCTGCACAAGTGAACTGTCAAAATCAATACTTCCCAAAACAGAGTGAGTTTGGTGGGTCAGGAAGGAAACAACAGTGCTATGCCACAAGAACCCTTTAATCTTAAAATTAAGAGTGTGCCAGCTCAACTCTAAAACATTTGTTTTGCACCATCTGCCTACACTCTTTAGTTGCATTCACTGTAAAACTTTGCATTGTTTGGAGTTCTTAAATAAAAAAATAACCATAAAACCCCATAAACCCATGCCCCAAAATTCAAGTAGTGACTAGTCACAGTCATTTGTAGGCTAAACAAATTAGAAGTGGAAGAGGTTAAAACTGAGGCACAGAAATAGATTCTTCTATACTGCATCTACTCTATTCAGGAAACTTTTCCAATGCCCTCTGCTACCTCCCCCAAAAAACCCCACAACAACAAGAATTCAGAACCTCCATCAGACCTCAGCTTCTCTTTGAAAGCAGTTTAAAAATATTTTGCTCCTATTTCTAATAAAATAATTTAGATAAGAAGACTTAGACTGTATCCAATACTGGGCTCCTATGGAGTCCAGCAGCATTTAAGCAGCACAAAAGATGTTATCTGCTTTGAAATCTGTTTTGCCTCTTTATTGTGGTCATGTGTTCCTTTTGTTCTTTTTAATGTAATGTAATCTTACAAATTTTATCAGAAAACAGAGGGAAGGTGATCTAATTTCAGTGGGAATGTCAAAGGAAATTTGTACCTGCTGTAGCAGCAAGTAATGATGTGTCTGTATCAAAGAAAAGAAATTTATTCTTTCAGTTGTCCTCCTGCTGGGAGTGCCAATCTTCCCAAAAATCCTATGATCCTGTTCTTTAATTCATGTATTTTACATGAATGCTACCATGTATGTTATTCATTTTACATTCAATCAAGGAAGCAATTAAGACAATAATTACAAATGTGAGCTAATCTACAACTAATGAGCACCCTTGGAAGTATTGTGTGCTCCCAGACTTCAAACTGCTACTCACAGCAGCTAAAAAAAATTACACAAATGGGCTCCAAAAGGAAACAGTTGCTCTTTCCTAGGGTTTATACTTTCTGCCTTTCCTTTTTAAAGATAATAAAAATTATTCAATCAACAGAAAATGAATCACTTAAAGTAAGAAGTCCAAGAAATCATTACTCCTCTGAAAACTCCTCAAACTTGGACAGAAGTCCTGCAGATTGCTGAAGAGCCAGGAGAGCTGGATCTGCAGACCTGTATGCATTTCTCCACACGACTGATTATCAAGGAGAGAGCAAAAAAATAAGAACTGGTTTCAAAATCCAACAGTGCAGACATGTTTCATAGTCAGGAAGTAATTTCCAAAGCTGCAAATACAGGCTCTGCAATGATGCTGCTTTCTCCAAGGCCAGGAACAAAACAGCCCAGCACATGCATCAAACCTCTAGTTTGTTCTCCAGAGCACATTTTCCTGATACATCAGATCCAAATAACAACAGATAAAATTTTTGTAATAAAGACATGATTCATTTCTTCATGTTTTAATTTTTTTTTGCATTACATAAGACAGCTTTTTAAATGCAGCAGACACCCACCTCCCTCCCACCTCCCCATACAGTCTGTCCATATACCTATGAAAAATATATTATTTAAACATTACTCAGAAAAAAATGCAAATCTGAAGAAACTCCATCTTGAGAGAAGAGCAGGAAAAAAAGAAAAGAAGCTGTACCCAACTGCGAGATTTATCCCACAGTGTGTGATAATCTTTGCATCACAATGTTAAGTCATTCCACATCAGCAGCCCCAAATGCTGTCCCTCTCTTGCTGAGCCTCTGCTAGAAATGTCTTGGGGAATGTCTGCCAAAAGGAGGACTTTGTCCAGCACCACCAGCTCCTAAACCAGCAAACACAGCTTGATGGGAAAATACTTCCTAATGCGGGCTCATGGCCTGTTTTGCGTTAAAAGGCATTACAATTATTGCACTTCAGTCATCATTCCTGCCTTTCACCTGACATTTGAAAGTGTTCCTTGCCCTCCCTTTTTAAACAGTAGATTTTGAAAAGAAAGCACATCTCAGCAAAGTGTCAGGGTAAGCTCCCAAGGACAACCATGACCTCAAAGTTGCAATAAGCAAACACAAAGCAATAAAAGCAAATTATTGATTGCATTTAAACAGTAGGTTCCTCTCCAGCTGCTGCAATACATCAGATAATACAGAAAAGAGAGATGAACGACAATTTACTCCATCTCCTGAGACTACTTGCCTGGAGGAGGCCTCTGTTTTCTGTCCATGTTTGTGCAAGATGGAATATTCCTCCTGTCTTTTTCTTCAACTACTTTTCCAAATAGCTAAATGAAATACAACTTCAGGAGGGAAAAAGGTCATGAAAACTCAGTTCTTGTTCTCTAAAACTGGAATTCTTCCTCCTCCCTTTTTCTCCTAAATTAAATCACAAAGCACAAATATAGTAGGCACAATACCTCTGTCTTCTGCAGTTTTGCCATCTTTATACTCAATTTTTATTTGCTAGTTAGAATCTATATATGTACGTATCATCATTATGTATATTCTATATAGAACATATATAGACAGCACTCTAAGCCTAATTTAAGAATTTTTGATCTGTAATTTTCCAAAAATGCTATAGTTTTTCACCATCCATACATACATAGTGATACAAATCATTCACTAAATATATTTTGCTCAGCCTCTGCCTTGCTCTTTGTCCCTTAAACACGATACCAAACCAGAGCTTAGGGAATTTTTCTATTTTACAACTGAAAAATTAAAATTATATTGTTCCATTCTGTATATGGCTTAAGAGGAATAAAACTTGTATGTACTGTCATTGGCCTACATATAAGGAAATATACATAGAGATAAAATTATCTACATTTTTAGATAAAAGGCAAATATGTTGGAGTATGGCAGTATCAGCCAATTGAAACTAAATTCCAATGCATTTGATTTCACCGACCTGTCACAAAATCCTGAATGGAAGAGTGCAGGCAAATTAAACGTTTTTCTATTTTATAGAAAGGACAAAGTCAATAAACATGTTCATTTTTACATTTATTTGACAAAGTGGTGTACACAGTATTAATCTTTGCAAAATAATAATTGTGTTAGCAGTGTAGATGGTTTTGAGACCAGAGTCAGGGACACAGCGTGTGACAACATTGCACAAACAGTTATTCCACGGAATCTTTACTTTCCAGTATTAAAATATATAAAATAGAGTGTGACTTTTACAAGAACCAGAAGAATTGAAAGACTCTGCATTTCAGATGGTCAGGATCATGTTCACTGCTCAGTGCATGACCAAATAGCAGGCATTGATGCAGGTGCAACAGGAGTGATGGTTCAGAGTGTCACCAAGGCTAAGGTGGCCCACGCCCTTCATCAAAATTGCTTCCATAAAGAAGAAAATGTGTTACTGTCATAGGAGAAGGGAACAGGAGGCCCAACATGCAGAGCAGACCTACTTCTTAGAGAACTCTAAGAGAACTGCCTCCCTGGAGGTTAAAGGCAGGAAGAGAAATCTTCCTGCCCTGGTACTGGTCTCTGATCCTTATCTATCGGTATCCTTCCAGGCACACACAGAATCACAAACACACAATCACAGAATTTACAGAATCACCAGGTTGGAACAGACCTTCAAGACCATCGAGTCCAACACCTCAACTAAACCCTGGCACCCAGTGCCCATCCAGTCTGTTTCTAAACACATCCAGGGATGGTGACTCCACCACCTCCCTGGGCATTCCAGAACTTGATCACTCTTTCTGTGAAAAACTTTTCTCTAAAATCCAACCTAAATTTCCCTTGATGCAGCCTGGGACTGTGTCCTCTGGTTCTGTCAGTGCTGCCTGGAGACAGAGCCCAACCCCACCTGACTACAACCACCCTTCAGGAAGTTGTAGAGATTGATGAGGTCACCCCTGAGTCTCCTTTTCTCCAGGCTGAGCACCCCCAGCTCCCTCAGTTGTTCCTCACAGGGTTTGTGTTCCCAGCCCCTCACCAGCCTCCTTGCCTGGCAGGAATGGATGAAGCTGGAACAAGAAGGCTGAGAGTAATCACAGAGAGTTCAGGGGCTTGGGACAACTGGTTAAGGCCTCAGGAGCCCAAGCATCTTCTGTATCATTCCAGTTGCAGGGAATGGAGAGAGAAGGAACGGGAAGAGCCATCAGATCAATACCTGGGCCTGAGCCTGGGGGCACTGGCAGGATTTGGGGGTTTTGATCATGGGCTCATTTGCACAGCAGCAGATCTGCTGGTGAGAGACAGGGAAGGTCTCAGAGGGGAAAAAGGATCTTTGCAAAGAATTAGCAGAGCTTACTGAAGATTTGAAGGGGGAAGGAGATAAAACCAAGCTCCCTAGAGATAAGACGGAAGACAGCACACCAAAGTTTGAGGGATGGTGTGCTAGTGAGGTCCTTCCACCTGCAGATCATAAAGGTAGGGGCTGGAGATCTATGCAGCAGCAGAGACACACAGGTTATTGAAGTGGGAAATCACAGGAGTGCCTGAGAACAGTCACACAGGAATTGAGGCTTCTTCCCTGCCAAAGATGATGGGAACAACAGCTCAAGTGCACCTACACCACTGCACAAGGCATGGGCAGTGAACAGGAGGGGCTGGAAGCCATGGTGCAGCAGGAAAACTCCTTGGAAGGGCCGGGCAAAGGAGGAGAGGTGGTAGGACAGCCCTGTATGTGGGAATGGGGATGTTTGGAACACACAGTGCCAGGTTAACAGTTGGGTTTGATGAATTTAGAGGTCTTTTCCAACCTAACAGATTGGTGTGATCTACAAATCTAGATGACTTCTACTTTACAAGAGGATTAAAAATAAGCCTTAAAATTGATTTAATGTCTTTCCTTTAATCAGACACTTAGACAGACTCTAATTTATATTCAATTTGAGCAGAAAGTTGAATTCTACAAAACTGCAATAAACGCAGGAAGGAGTCTTTAGATGAAAGAAGGAAATAACCTATGGGCAGACTAGAATAAACAACCTCTATCTAATGTAGCAGACTGATGGCTGAGGGGGATGTGACTGCTTTTGAAGATACCCTATGGAGCAGGCTTGTTTATGCTACAGGATAATGCTGGATTGTTACAAAGGGGGTGGAAATAGGTATAAGCAGGAAATTACCAGACTGTTCCTTACCACTAGAGGAGAGTTGGGAGGAAGGGAGAGGAGAGGAGGTGAAGTAACAGTAAAATAAAGCTTGGATTAAATTTATGAAAGGATTACATAGTGCTCTCTTGCTAGCAGAGGGCAGCCTCGGAAGTGTCCTTGCTCAGAAACTCATATACTGCATTTTCTGTAACCTGAGTAAAAACAATAATAAAGAAGTTATAGTACTATGAGGGCCAACTTTTGGGTTGTAAATCACCAATATTTTTAAGTACGACAACAGGCTTTGTAGTATAATGAAGGCTGTAGGATTTGACTTATAAATGTAATGGCAACAAAACTGAAAAAATATTCCAAATAGAAAAAAAAAACCCACCACAAATACTAAGCTCATCAGCAAAAAAATGAATTATAAATAAGTTTCAGAGACTCATCTTTTGCTTTATTTTCCTGGTTTAGAGTGAATTGCTAGGTTATGATACTGTCAAATGGCACACTGAAAGGGTTGAGTTTAGATATGGGATAAAAAGTGAAAGGGATACATAGGCTCTGATGAGAGCATATCAAATTGTTAAAAGTCCTAATGGAGGGACATAAATAATGAAGAAATATGAGGGTTTTTTCCTGAGCTGAAAAAGGTATTTCCTTAAAATATCAAAGCAATGGATGCTGCAGGGATTAGGGTTTAATACTGAAAACTTGGATCACATTTTGTGGGTGGGAAAAGTTTCATACAAGAAATGTTGTGAAAGAAAAAAAGGTTGGCAAGGCAAAGGCAACTTTGCTTGGATTTGAGGGCCTGCATAGAGACAGGTGATATAAAGGAGGCCTGAAAGGAATCTAGAAGGGAATTCAGAGGAAGCACAGGTCTAAGGACTCAGAACTAGCTAGGCTTCTGATTACTGAAAAACAAAGAGGCATTTCAACTTAAGGCAAAAAAAGGGGACACAGGCCCTAATGCAGAAGAAATATAATCAAATGTGGAGATGAAGATCAGTTAGTGAATGCTGATATGCACTCTGGCCTGCTGAAAACATGTCTGGAATTCCAGTGTGGATAGAGAAAACAGCTATATCCATAAAGGACTAGGCAGGCATTGCAATTGAAATGAAGTGAGCAGTCAAGCTGGGGACTCTGAAGAATTATCTGGAAAAACAGCAGTCATATGACTGAGCTGAAAAAATTGCTTCTAAACCAGACCCATGATCAACATGCACAGAAAATGTTATGGCAGTCTGAGAAACTTACAGTCAAGGCTAATTTAAATTCCAATTTCATGGTATTGGCCAAAAAAGTTCTTTGACATGCTGCTGCAACATGGCAGGGAATATGAATGGGACAGATTCTAAGTAGTTGGCTTCATAGTAGGAGGGGTGATCAGGCAAGTGAGAGAAACACAGAGAACATCCCTGCAGATGAGATGAAATGAGGTGATGGGAAGAATCACATCAGTTAAAATAGCACTGCCTAACTATTTCCCTAGTAAGGTAGCTGATATCAAGACACGCTGATTTCTAATTAAAGAGAAAGAGGAGGTGCACTTTGAACCACCACCAGAAGAAAAGGCTGACCCAGAAATTGTTCTGTGCCTTTATGTGACTGCAGCTTCAAGTGGTTCCTTCTAGAGCACACAGAAGACATGCTGACCAGGACAGGTTCACCTACCCTGCTACAAGGACTCTCAAAAGCCTGACTTGGAGGAGCAAGCAGAGTGCAGATTCCACATCCATAAACACCTCCCAAGCACTGCAAAGCTGAGGTAGAATTTTCACTGAAAGACACTCAACCACCAGAAACTGGACTGGGATCCCCAGCTCATTTCTCTTGAGTCAGTCGTTGCTAACATTGTCTTGACATTTAAGCAGAGCACTTCCCTTTGGCAACAGCAGAACTATGTGTGCCATATTAAAATATCTTGGATTTGTTTCTTTCTGCTCCTATGGTGAGGACTTGCTAAAAATTCCTGGACTTCAGAACTCCAGCAATAATTCCAAAACAAAATATTGGAAGTACATTTTTTCAAATGCCTCTAGCAACAAAAATAGCACTTTGAGCATCTCAGGAATCCAGTGCCCAGTTGCATAACTTTTCCGCTTTCTTCTTCCCAGCTGTGTGGAGGGGGAGTGAGAGGGAGTGGAGAAAGAACATCTTGAAAGAAAGCTGCTGTCTGTGCAGCCCCAAAGCCAAAGGGATACCCCACATCAAGAGATTAAGGCATTTACTCTGTGACTGGTGCAGGGTAAATCACTGTGCCTTACATGTTCACACCACTCAGAGCACTTCCATTTCAGTTCTTACTTTTCATCCTCTTCCACGCTCCACTTGATCTTCAGGAATAAAACGTGCCCTGCAGGGCATGAGCCTCAAAATGCTGGGGGAGCTTATCACAAATGAGCTGTGGGTCCCCTGTCACACTGGGCAGCTGCACAAGGCATGGTGTGACCTTCACAGAGGAAGGACACACCATGCCTTGTGCTGCTCCCCCACCAGCACCAAGCAGCACCCATCATTGATGATTACTACCAGCAGCAGCTCAAAAACCAAACCTGGTGTCTGTCTGTGAGACAGGAGGTGGCAGCTACACACAGGAGCCACGTGGTGCATTTTATCAACTTCTACCTGGATGGAAACGAGTTAAAATCTACAGGGTGGTTTTGTCCAGGGGCTGTTTCTGTGATGAAAATGCACCCACATCACAATCCCAGCAAAATTGCCATTCTGAGGCAGAACTGTCTCAAAGGCAACGTTGATCCTCGAAGATCCTAATCACTGATTTCAGCTGCTCATCACTTTCACATCCCACAGAGTTGTAAGGAATAGAAAGCAGTACTGCAGCTTCTCTTGTCAGCTAAGCCCCCCTCCTATTCTGCATTTTAATGAAGAACTTAATCTAAAATAATTATTTGCAGATTGTTCACTCAACTCCAACTGTTAATTTAAAAGAAGCAAGCACATGAAGCCCTCCAGGAGTCCTAAAACACAATCTCAATATGCACAGAGTTATTATTTTTAGACACCTATAAAAATTGGTCCACAGTAATATGACACAAAAGCTTACTGCCATTCCACGTTTCTATTCATATCCATCACCTAACTTTGAAGATTCAGGTCCCCCTACCCTGGATGTGAAAACTGAAAATGCTGTATGTGTGGGGTTTACTCTGAGGCCAAGGGCAGGTATGTGAGTACAGCATATGAACTTTCAAAACTTTACATGACAGAAAAATCTCTAATTTTTTCTCAGATACTAGAATGCCAGTATTAACAATGATATTTTCCTCATTTTTAGAGAAGTGAGCTCTTGTGCTTCAGAAGCAAAGTTACTGGAAACAGAGACTGGATTTCTACCAAAGTACTATCCGTGTAGTCTGAAAAGGCATTACATGTTTTAAATCACTACCTTGGTAGCTGGTTTTTAATATAGCTCCAGCTCTGTTTGGAAAGATTTTTTTCCTGGCTTCACTTTTCCATCTACAGGTTTTTTTTTTTTGCCTCCTCACGAATTTTGTGTGTTTGTGGGGAGAGGTGCAGGGGGAAAACAAAGAGTATCTCCAAGGATGAAGGCTCCATAACCTCTCCACCTAATCAGTTCCAGCACTTGGTCACCCTTAGATTAAACAAGTTCCTTCCTACTTTAAACAGGAATTCCTGTATTTTAGCTTGTACCCACTGCCTCTTATCCAGTGGCACCCCTGAAAAGACTCTGGCTCCATCTCCTTCACTCACATCAGGTATTCATACACATGCATGAGATCCTCTGGAGCTTCTCTTTCCAAGGCTGGACAGTCTCAGCTCTCTCAGCCTCTCCTCCAGCCCTCAATCACCTCTGTGGTCCTGTTTTGGACACACTCCAGCACTCGTGTGTCTCTCTTGCTCTGTGGAGCACAGCCCTGTGCCTGTCCTGCAGAGCCCCAGCTCCCTGAGCCTGCTGGCAATTCCCAGAGCAGCCCAGCACAAAGCTGTTGGCTTTCTGAGCCAAGGACACGCTGCTGGCTCACACCAGCTTGGAGTCCCCCAGGACCGCCAGGGTCCTTTTGCTCCCCAGCCAGTGAGTGCCCTGTCTGTGCTGGTCCCTGCTGTTCTGTCTCCCGAGGGGTGGGAGGACTTTCTCCCCTCGTGCTGAGCTCAGTGAGGCTCCTGCTGGCCCCCTCCTCCCCCTGTCCCTCTGAGGGGCAGCACCCCACCCTCTGTAGCAGCCAGTCCCCCTGGTTCTGTAACAGATTTCCTAAAGGTGCAGCCTGTGCATCATCCAGGTTATTAAAAAAGACGCCTTTCTCGTGCTAAATGTTGGGGTTTTATTTACTTTGTTGCAGTTCAGTGATTGATGCCCCTATCTCTCCTCTAAGGGATTGTCTGTTCAGCATAACCAGTAGCTTTTCTAGTCCTGCATAAACACCAGCAACTTAATAATTATGGACTCCAGATTAAACACTTTATAATCTCCAGCCTTCCTTTATGGACTGTAAGAATTCATACTGCTCTTGTCACATTCAAGGTTATTCAGGAATTGAAAATGGAGCAATGCAGAGCCATTACACAATGAGCCTTTGATCTCTAAAATCCAACCTGACATGAAATTTTCTTTTTTATTACTTGACTTTAAGATTTACTCCAGCTCTAGCTTATTCAAAACTCTCAGGAGGCTGCTCCAATAACTCATTTTGAAATTTTGAACACTGATCCGTCAGACATAGAACAAAATTATAGCTTACTACTGAAGTCAAGAAAAAGAACATCTGCTGTTGAGAGCAGAGCTGATCAGCTGTGAGCTTTTCCACTGGGAAACTCATAAAATGAACTACTAGAGAATTCAGCATGTTTTCTTGTAAGGAAGGAACAATAGGAAATACTTTCACTTACTTATTCTTTTAAACTATCCCAGAGAGCAGCAGTTAAAGCATACATATGTTCCCCAGTGCGGACACAAAACTCAGGGAAAAAAAAAAAAGCCAAAATAAACCAGAGTAAATAAAAATGCTTTTTAAATGAAGTTTCCATTATAGAGTTTTCCATCAGCCAGTTCATTTTGTCCTCAACCATGAAGACATCTTCTAACAACAGTGGCATTGTGGAAATTGAGTAAGGAAGGTTAGGGCAGCCCCCATCCCCCAGTGATGCTGCTGTTAACATGCCAGTGGAAGCACAAGGGCTGAAGACTAGCAATAAGCCCTGCTCAGTAAAAGATTAAGTACATTAATCACATTCACTCCATAATTGGGCTCATCTCTGAATAGAAGAAGCTAAAATTTTGCAATGATTTTGATAAAAACTGTGCTTGGGAAGGTGACAAATATCTGGGATGCACATACGAGGTAGGTGAAATTTGAGATGTTAGTGGAAATTAAAAGAACACCTTGTGGCAGGACTCTCAGCTTTATTCATAGTTATCAGGAACTAAAATGTAGTCTTCTATCATCACAAAAACCCCAGTGCTACCTAATTGTAATGTGGGGTGTGGTTTGTTTTTTTTTTCATTACAGAGCATCTGACTGTATCAGCCATTGTTCTGTTGGCCATCTCTCCCTTCCTAAGGCCCTGTTTGCAGTTGCTTAAAACTTTTTCAAAACTCTGAGCTTTTGCACTGATATTTCCCCTTGCAACAACTGGCCTGTATTTGGAAAATTTTATCAAGCATAGGAATTTCCAGGAGACTAAGGGACACTTCTTTACTCATTTTTAACTCCTCACTTCTTTTGAGGTGCACCACTCTGGTCTCAGAACATTCTCAGTGCAGCTTTTGTTTCAGAGACTGGCATACAGATGCCTCTATTTTGGCAATTCAGGGAATGTGCTATGTGAAAACCTGCAGATAATTCTAGCTTATGCTAAAGCAGAGGACTTGAATTTCAGGGGATTAGACTCTCTGAAAGTCTGCAAGTTTATGGGTCTTAAAGGTAGCCAGAAACTTCAACCATCAGATGCCAATAGATTTCACATCCCCTTAAATCCAACAAACAAATTTTTCCTAAGTTTGCAACTAGAAAACAAAAACAAACAAACAACAACAACAACAACAAAAAAAACCCCTGAACTGGAACTTGCTCACTGAATAAAGTAAAATGCAATTTGAGTATTGTCAGCAAGTTTCTCTGTCACACAACTGGGCTGCCTGACTAGCACCAGGACTTGCCCCACAAACCTGGGAAGAATAAGGGTTTTGAAGAAGAATGGCAACATTTCTGGAAATCTGTGTTGAGCTCCTGCTTAGTTATGAAGAATAGTGACAGGACAGAGTGAAAGTCATTACTGAGCTTCCAATCCACTCCCTGCCAGTCATTTTGAGATAAAGAATTTGAGAGCAAAGAGGATTCTCAGGGAGGCTGACACCACTTAAAAGGTTTTTCTCCATCCTAGCAGTGATGGATGTGGAAGGTTGCAGGAGGTTTGCCCACATCATCAGTATGGCAGATCCTGTCTTACTTCACAGCAGCAGGGTAGAAAGCCTGCAGGACAAAAAGAAATGGTCCCACAGTCCCAGACAGTGCCTGTGGGTCAGTTCCTCATTCTAAGAGAAACAAGGACAAATCTGAGGCAGATTATTTCTTTGAGATAACTTTCTGGTCTGCATCACCCATCTGCTGCATTAGAAAGCAAGGAAGCATTTCCTAGGTAATTTCTTAATCCCAGGCTCAGCTTTCTGCACCTTTGCTGCTGTGCAAAAGCAACTTTCCTCCCCCAGCCCCAGCTCAATGGTCCAACCAACCCACAAGCCTGCCACGAGGCCTCTTTCTCAGAACATCCCAACCCTGCAAACCTCTGCTCTGCCACTAGCCCTTGGACAGCTTCTCTGCTGAATGAAAGGATAATGTAAGGTTATGTAATGTAAACAGCAAAGAACTGTGAAGACCCACAAAAACATTCTCAACAGGAAACGTGTTTTTTTATTTTTTTATTTTTTAATTGTAAACCCTTTTCAGGTAAAGTAGAAGGAATTTTGTTAGATACAAGGACCAGTGTAAAGCAGGAGCCTGCTTTGTTCATGAACACACAGTGAATATGGTGGCTGCATGATGTAATGCTGCATGAAACTCAGCAAGTCCCTTGGTTTATCATTTTGCAGTTGTGACTCAGTCAGGATCAGTTTGTTTGCTGCTGAGCAGCCTGCACGGGGTGCAGACTGTGGAATTTTGTCCCATCTACCACATCAATGGAAAGGAACAGGATATTGCACTGCCCATGCAAACTGCCTGAGGCAGAGCTGTGCTGTAAATCACTGGCAGGTAAGGGAAGCATCACTTCATGGGTTTTACACTAATCCATCACAACCTAATGCTACAGAAAGCATTGCCACTGCTTACACTGCTGTAAGCATGAATTCCTGCCTAAAAAAAATATTACTGCTTTTATTGAACTGCACAGTACATTCAGTTTTCCACAGCTGGGAGTATGTAAATCCCTATAGCAACTATTGGTTATGTTCTTCTTGCATTGCTGTGGAAATCTAGTTTGTGTTTTCAAGTTCACAGTCGTCAATGGAACAATTAGAAGTTTCCATCATGGGATAATGTGGGAAGATTTTTCCTGTCTTAGGACCAGTATCAAAACCAACTTATGCTCAAAGGCTACATGAAATTTACAGAGAATTTCAGGTAGATGGAAATACTCAACAGCATTACAGCAAATATTTAATACCTCTGGCACATCTGGCTACCACAACATTTTAAACCCATATTCATTCAGTGAAAGCATTCTCAGTTTCAGTTCTCAGGAATCAAAAACTAGGATGAGTCTAAGAAACAAGATCCTCAGGCACATACACCAAATAAAGCCAACAAAGAATTACCTGCCCCAAACCTGTACTGAAACTTCAGGGAGGGCTTTCAAGCAATCTGAACAGCTGGATGGACAAGAAAGAAAAGCATTCACAAATTCTTTCCTTAGTTATATAAAAGTAATTCCTTCTGAAATTATTGACAAAGCCATTCAAGAACTAAGAAATATTACAGTTTGTTAAATAGAGACCAATATATGGTATTTATCACTATTTAGCTTAAATTTATCCATGCAAAACACTCACAGGATAAAGATATCTCTTCCACACATAAAAATGAACAGGTAGATCAGACATTTTTCATCAACCAAACCCCAAAAGATCTAATTCAGGGTTCACAGTTTAATCTACTTTCCTCACTTTTTCGCACACATAAAATACAAAACAATGAGGAGAAAATTCCTTTGTCATACCAGAGCCTGGAAACCATGGAGACCTCTGTGATGTAGTGTCTGAGAGCATAAACAATGCTCCAAAGATCAAAAATAAAATTATATAACAACCTAGCTCCAAAAAAAACCCCAAACCAAGGACCTCCAACCATATTGTCTATAGACATCATAACTACTCTTGGGTTTTCTCTGTCCTTACTTCTCAGGCTGCTCATCCTTGCCTGAACAGTTCTGGGTGTCCTTTGATTTCATGCAGAGTATGCAAGATGAGCAATAAAAATCACTTTATGACTTAAAAAAAACCCCAGAAAGTACATTCAAATAGAGTATCAAACTTCACTGTGGACTTAGAGCTTCTACTTTCTTAGAAGTCAGACCTGCCACATTGTTTTACTCTAGAAACAAGATCAAGCCAAATATCTCACTTTTACAGTTGGATTTTATTTCCTTCCTTTAGGTTTTTGTTTTCATTTTAGGTGGCAATAAGCCCATTTGGAGAGGTTTTTTATTTGTTAATACAAATATCTTTTATCTACTCTGAGTAGATAAGTAACCTACAACGTTACTGCTTACCTGTCAAAATACGAAGTAATTTGGTCAAGGTCAGCCTAGAACACAGTAAGCAACTGCATACCTTGAAGGACTAAAGAATGAATTTGCACCAAAAGGCAGAGGTATTATTTTCATACAATAACTTGTGAACAGGATCAGCCTAAAACAGTCAGGAAGTTGCCCCTTTGGTGCTGTCACGTAGCACAGAAACTGCATTTTCCTTCAGTCAGTCCTTACAGACTCACACTATGCTGAAGTTCACTGTGTTTACATGCATCATTTTCTGAGCCTTGCTCAGAAAAAAAGTTGTATTAATCAACAATGCCTTATTATTTTATTCTGAATAATAATGTGACAGCATGGGCGGGTTTTTTTTGACAACTAATATCTCTGAAATCTCTAAAAGTTCCAAAAAGTGATATGGTTTATCTTTAAAATCTACAAGTCCATAAAATATGGTATGTAATGTGCCCTGCCTTCTCCCTCTTAATAAAAATACACAAGAGGATGCTTCTCAAAAACTGGGATGCATTTCTGCTGTCCATCCTTCTTCCTGTCAAACAATTGTCTCTTTTCTATAGATAAAGCTACCATTAATAGTCAACTCTTTTATAAACGGAAAACTGAGCTGGAATTATGATTGAGAAGAAAGTGGAGCAGTTAGCTCACCAATATTCTTTCTGTAATTTTTTTCTTTTATTATCTGTCCATCTCAAGCAAGGTATTAAAAAAAAAAAAAAAAAAAAAAATCAGAGAATCTTGGAGTGCCTGGAGCAAGAAGTGGGAAATACACTAATCACACTGCCATTCATCACATCTCAGTCCTGCTTCTGGTGACAATATTTGCTTTTCCCAGCAGATGTTTACATATGTCCTGTTTGCATCTGCTTTACTCTCATCTGGTTAACACACTTGGAATGACACATCAGCCACGAGGACTCTGAAAATGCTGAGGTTCTGTTCTGCCAGTGCCTCAGAGGCTTCACACACACCCCCGTGTATGTAAGGTATGAAATACAGAAAAGTCATGCACTGAGGAGCCCATCAACACTGGACTGCAATTTTCCTTAGCCACTCAGTTTAAAATACTCCTAAAGCCTTTAGAAAAGTCTCCTTTTTGAGGCAGGGAGACTTTATTGGTGAAATACATGTGCATTGGTGGGCTGCCGAGGCATCTCCACATTCACAGGCACATGCCCTTGCAAAATCAGCTTTACCAACGCTCTGCAGCATTCATCTTGGCAACGACAAACAACCACCAGCTGCTCCTCACTGTGTTCAGAGAGCCCCTACACCCCCATTTAGTCACTAAGCCTCTTTCCACTGGCACTGAGGGCAGACTGAGACACCCCAGATTCCCAGAGCACAGTACCTGGTCCGCAGCGGGAATCGACTCCCACCTACGCTTCAGCAAGTACAGAGATTTCCGGCTCATCATCCTCAATCTGCTCTAGAGGCTTTTCCAGACTTGAGAAAAAGGCTTCTGTCCCAAACCAGCGGCAAGAACCTTATTTCTGACTCCTACTCTTCATTGTAGGTAGCAGAGCTCCCCGAAGCACACAAGTTTTTGTGAGCTGCAAGGTCGAGAGCGGCCAGAGCCCAGCTTTTCTCTTGCTCCTCTAAAGCAGGACCCAGCTTCTCCTGCTCCTCTAAAGCATCTGTGTCCCAGCAGTGCCACACCAAAAGGCACTGAGCAGTGAGCAGCCACTTCCAGCAACCAGCTACCTCACCAGACGTGCTCAATCTGAAAATAGCTGTTGCTTAGGAACTAGAGGGGTAAAACGCAGCACCTCGGATGTATAACTGAGAGCTTTTATAGTTAAAGAGAATCAAAAAGGCTGGACCTGTGCTTCTCTCTCCATCATGGTTCATTTACAATGCTGGAGGAACGACTGCTCGATTCCACTGGCTCTGGGGCTACGCCTACATCTCCAGCAAGCCAAACAAACCTTGGTGACAGAGCAAAAAATTACTCCCACACATCCAAGAGCCCTCGTAAAAACGTGTGCACAAAGTGTGCCGTGGGTCCCACCTGAAAGATTCTTGGGAGTATCAAGTACCATGTTCTAGTAGAATGATTAAAGTACAATTTGCTTTTTTTTTTTTTCTGCAGAGCAATAATATTCCAAATATGAATTCTGCTAGTCACACTTTCTTGAGGCACGTGCCAACATTACAAATGGGTATGAATATTTTCCCCTCACATGATGTGGTTCTACAGACTACATGTATATATTTCAGAGAGAGAGATTTCCTTAGGTGGATTAAATATTCCTAAACACTTAGGAATTTCTTTCATTTGGAACTCAATTTTGAAGTTTCATGCCTAAATTCTTAATTCTAACATGCATTAATCTTTAAGCATGAAATGTAATGAAATTCACTCTGCTCCATTTCAAATCTGTAGAGTAAATTCCCAGCATGAAGCACTTAATGCAGGCAGTGCTGTCTTCAGGGATGAAAAAAGAACGGAGAAAAAAAAAAATAACAAGTATGTAGCCAGGAACTCCCTGCTCTTTCTAAGGCAACCTATAATTCAATCTAATTAGAGCAGTCTTAATAGTGTAATTATTCTAAAAGAAAAAGGATCCTACAACATACATACACATATATGTGGGCAGTCTCTTAGAAGGGAGTGCAATGATGGTCATGGTGGAAGTCATGAGCAAGTTAAATATTGCAAATGCAGCTTTTTACTCGTGCCATTTACATTCCATTGAATTGCAGATGCTTGTCATGAGACCAAGTGCTGCAAACAGAAATTCCCACAGGCCTCAGTGAATTTCTTTTGCCATCCATTGCCACCTGTAACTAGAGCACTTTGCATTTGACTCCCACGTGCAGAAAAGGAACATGTTTTCCAAGTGGGCCATTAAGAAGTATGACATGCACTGCAGTAGCTTCCCCTCATGTTTCAACACATGCCATAGAAAACCTACTGGCTCCTTAAAAAAAAAAACCTTCACTGAATCAGAGCTTTTTTAATGAGTCTTGATAGAATAACTTTATGAGTTCGTATGTGGATTTTAGTTTTACATTATGGTAAACCAGTGATTCTGCTTCCCTTTTTTCTTCCTTTCTAGGTTTTAAGGTATTTAAGTATACCTAACTCATCACTCACCTTAATTTTTCAGCAAGACCTTTTTTTTTACAAGGTGCATTTTTTAAAGGACGCAAAGTGGCAACAATGTAACTGAATCACAAAAGGATAAAAAAAAGTCATTTATATTCTGCAAAAAATGAGAACCCCCTTAATTTCTCCTAACCTTTCAAGGAACTTAATTATTAATATCCCTTGCTACCCAAACTGTTCTATGATTCTACAATTTTCTCTTCCCACCTTATTACAGATCCTTTAATGCTTTTATGACACAGCTGGATTGCCATTTGTACAAAGTATCCCCATGAAAATCCTTCACCTGAAGTAAAAAGCAAGTACAAAGTGCTGGAGCTCTAATAATGTATTTATGTTCTTTCAACACCAGATGGGAAAGGCTACTCAAGCAGGAAAATTCCTGAACATCAATATTGTCAGTGATGTCTTGTTTGCAGCAATTGTAATTCTATAGATAATTTTAAAATGGATTGTGGTACCGTTAACACCTCTGGCATAATTTCCTTCCAATGACAGGTCAAGGGCAAACCAGTGGCTACACCTGGCTCCTTTGCAGCTCCCCACACAGTTCTAATGCCTTGGTCAATAATGAAAGGATTAATGGTGAGAGGGCCATCCAAGTTTTACAAGTTTGTCAAGTGAAAAAGCAAACAAACAAACAAAACAACCACCAAACAAAACATACCCAATTCCTTTGATGTCCTGATGGAGACAGCTGAGTAAGAAATACTTTCTCCATACATCTAATTCATCTTTCTGGTACTGAAAAAAAACCTCTCTGTTGGATGACTCAGCTCTGTATCAACAGTTTGAATTACAGCTCAAAAATTAAATTAATGAAAGCTGTCATGGTTTTATGCTTTTTTCCGTTGCTCCAAACCCTGCAAATATTAACAAAATTAACAATTTTGCCGAATTCAGATGGAAACCTTGCTTGAATGCCTCCAATGCAGCAAAAGCCAAAATCAAACATGAAATACTGAGCACCTGACCTGTGAGCCTCTGGGTCCTCGTTTGTGATCCCATTCAGAATGCCCCATGAGCTGAAAAACAAAGAAAAGCAGAGGTAAGTGATAAATTGCACTCATTAGTTTCAATTGAAACACTCGTGCTTTGATATCCATTACACATTTTTCTTGGAAACAAACAGGTTTGTTTTTATGATTTATTTCACACTTTTTAGCTCCATAATAAAGCCATGTAACATTGTACCTCTACATTCAGAACCCAAACACAGCTGGCATCACAACTCTGCTTGTGCCAATAAAATTCCCCCTGCCATAGGTTCAGCTTTACCCAAATTTTTAATACTATATGGCAATAGGTCAGCTGATACATCAACAAGGAGATTACCAAAACCAGGGGACATTTGGTTGATCAGCAAGGTACATTTTATATCAGCCATGATAATTAGCAACAGCTTTAAATCTGTTTCACCACTGAATTATGGTGTTTTTCTTACATTTACTCAGGAATTTCTTCTGGGCATTGTTTGCTCCTACACACAGAAGCATTGCTCAATGCAAATATAAAAATATGTGAATGAAAGATAGGAGGGTTAATGAGACGTGTACTGGCTTACTGTCATGAACATTTTCTTACTGATTTTTCCCAACGTTCTTTCCCAAAGGAAATGCCTTCTCCCAGTTCAGAGGTAGGCAAGGAGATTTACAACCCACACTGATTGCAGAACGTGCTTTCAAAACACTCATCCCAGGACAAGAGAGTAAAGCTATTTTGCAAAATCAGGAAAGCAACATGCATCTCCATTTTTTTATCTTCTCCATTAACTGTTCCTTCTTATCCTTTTCTTTTCCAAGGGCCCCTTCTTTTTAAGTTATTACTTACAGCTATCTACCTCTATAACTGGAGACAAACCACATATGCAGATAGGCATAAAAAATCAGAAATGTCACATCATTTTTTTTACCTGATCCAGCCTTGTGACTGACCCCCTCATTTCACTGCATTCTTTTCCTACTTTCCACATACCCTTGGTGGAAAGACTGGCTATGCTGGGTTTCCCAATTTGTTCTCCATTACTGCAGGAAGCACAGCTTTGATGTTCATGAAAGCTGGCCTCAGTAAATAACTGGTGTGCAAAAACTACCAAAGGTTATGTGCTTCAAAGAGCTTCTACTGATGCCCTAAGTTTTAGCTTTCATATTTTTCAGATTCTGTGCTGCCTAGGTGTGAAGCTCTGAGCTTCATATAAAGTGTTAGTAAATTCTCCTCACAGGGTAGGCAGACAAAACAATCTTTTTCCAGCCCCAGAACCAAGGACAAATGTTACAAGCTCCACACCCAAAAGGTATAAACAGTGGTGAATTGAAGAGAGAAAAACAAGAAGGATGGGACTTGATAACCTGAAGTTGTAATTGGGCAATGAACTCCAAGATGCAAATGGAGCAGAACTGATAAAAGTGACAGAGCCCGTGCCCGGTGTCCATTTTGTGCCCATTTTGGTTCATCTTGGGTGCAGCCCTGGCTGGGCTCTTGTGCTGCCCAAGGTGGATCCTCTTAATGGAGGAAATCCTTTTAATAAATCCCTTCTTTATTCTGTAACTCTGTCCAGCCTCTGCTCTAGGGCAGCCTTCACAAGGCATCACTACCAGAGCACTCGAACCTGTCTTTCCTCTGTGGACTAAAAAACCCTCTTCATTTTTACTTCTTAGCCCCTGTGCCTTGGGAGGAACTAACTCCTGCTTTCTTAATTTACTTGGGTAAAAGAAAATTAATTTAGTTTGGGTCTGGCCACTGGTGATTCCCAGTGTGATAAAAGCTCCAGGTTCCTATCAATGGAATTAGCACAAAAAGTAAGAAAGAAGGAATTAGCACAGTGAAGAAAGAAGGATTAATGTTCCCAGTCTGGCTATGGCCACTGTGGATCTCCAGGTTCTACAGACACCTGGCAGCACACACCACACCTTCAAACCCAAGGGTAGCCTAAGATCCTCCTCCAGGTTTTTCATGCTCCTGCTCCCACTGAATCCTGAATAACTCCCTGAAAAGTGAAATACTGCTTTATTACTGCCACCAAAAATGAGAGGTGCAGTCACAAGTCAGGCCTGGAATTACCACTCCCATACGTAGGGATGCTCCTAGTGCAGGCAGTCCCAGGAAACCAGACTGGTGTTTTGGGGTGGTTACCTGTGATCACCACTAATCCTCACACCTACATCAAGTCCTCTTAACCATTCACTCACCTCTAGGCACAGTTTGCTCATCCTGATCCATATTCTTGCCTGGTGCTTCTCATCTCCACAGTGAGTTTTCAGCCAGCTCCTGCTCTGCCCCAGCACTTCTCCTCCTGCCCAGCTTGCAGGTAGCTTTTGTTTCCCCACCTCTAATCCTGCCCCTCCACCAGGTGTGGGCAATCCTGGGGATTGCTCCACAGACTGCATCTTGCAGACTGCATCTTGCTACAGTGAAAAGTGAGCCCAAAGGCTGTAACAACTCATCCTTGCTCCATTTTCCAGTGTCCAACTATTGACATCACCCACAGAAGAGAAGCCAAAGTCACCAGTGAAGCAGTCACAAATTCATTGGAACCAACAGAGAGACCCCTTCCTTTTTTTGTCACCATTTTATGAGTAAACTCTTTGTAGCAATTTACACAGCCCTTGTCCAATTTAATTTCTCTATAAGGGTGCCCTGGTGGAATCAGCCACGTTTTGTATTTTTGCTGATAGATCCCTTGTCCCCAGCGTAAAACACCACTTTTTTTCCTACCAACCTTTTCCTACTGTTTTTATAAAATCTTTCTTGGCTTTAAAACTTATTTCTCCCTCGTTGCCTAAAAAAACTGTGCTCATCTCATGCCAGAATGCTCTTGGCATATGGTGGTCCCTAGTAACACAGGAGTGAAGGAATGAAAAACCAAATTAAAAGGATACCACACATAAAGGCCTTAAGCTTTAAGACAGAAAGAAGAAAACCCCAGAGGTTATGACAAAATCTCTGCCAGGCCAGCATTCTACAGAGATATAATAGGCTCAGTGTGATACCCTTTAGCTCAACAAGGCACACTCTGCTCAATTGCTTCTGAACCTGATTTTCTTTTCATGGACAAACAGTAAGTGCTGCAGCATGATACCCAGAAAAGGAGGAAAGAAAGTATGCCTAACTATTGGGCAACATAGAAAGCATGATTTCCACAAGCTGAATAGAAATCAAAAGATAAGAAAACAGAATTAAAAGCAAAAACAAAGCCCAAAACCAAANAAAGAAAACCCCAAACGAAACAACAAACCAACTGCACTCAGAAAAAACAGTGTGTGCATAAATCCACTTGAGTGAGTCAACCTTCTGAAATCACAGAAAAAGAAAATAATATACTGCTTTGGTGCGTGCATGCAAATAGAGATACTGACATAAAAATGCATTTGGAAGTAGGGGGATTTATGTTTATCACTAACAGATGGGTTTGCTCCAGACCCCACCACCTCTTCTGAAAGTTCTCTGGAATCAGTTTGGTCCAGAGTGATGATAAACAGCCTCAGAGCATCAAATTTATGATTCTCACTGACCAGGAAACTAAGGCTAAGTGTATCAGCAGCAGAAAAGGAGGGATAAAACTGAAATCAAACTCCCACACAGCTTATATACATGCAGCCTCTCTTAGAAGAAAAGGAGCTACTTTACATTTCATCTGAAAGTGTCCTGGAAACCCATCCCTGACAGTTTTAATACTCACAGATGAAAGCAGCTTTTAGCAACAAGAACGACTCTTGCATGTTCAGGAATGCACAAAAACAGGGGCTTTGCTGAAACCAGCTGGTTGGTTCTACCCTAATAACTGGGTAGTTTTTAGGGTAATAATCCCTAATAGCTGACTTACAGGTCTCCAGGGAAAACTCCCCCATTCCAGCTGGGGGTGAGGATTGTCAGTGGAAGAGGAAGGAGTGGAAAATACCCCCAATACCAAAATCCCAGTCACAGACAGAAAAGGAGAAGTGAAAGGGGTCATCTTCTTTTGAAGATTTAGGGTGGTGGCCCGTGCTCTAAATTTCAGGTTTTTGCTTAAACACCATGAAGTTTCTCGGCTTGTGGTTTTAAAACTCATGTTCACTGATGCAACAATACCTTCAAAGGAGTAAGGAATGGTATAAAGAACTGTCTACATTACAACAGATATCTGAGATACCCATATTGGAGTAGAACAAAGCTATTTAAAAATTAGCATCTTCAGCCCTCGCCTCTCTAAATGCAGTTCTTCTCCTATATGGTTATTTAATTAAAGCCCCAGCAAATGATTACATAAGGATTTCAACTTTCATTAAAATTCATAAACCATAATTCTTAGCCTTCTTAGTATTAGAGAACTGCAGCAAAATGTGATCCACACATGTTGTAGAAGATCTAAATAAATAAAAAGACAGAAAGTAAAGTATGACAATTTAAACCTTTTCAGCTGTTTATAAGTCCTGTTTTTCCCTTATACAATCTTTCCTGGACCAGGGTTTTAATTTTGGCACTTTTGAAATAGCCATACTGCTAACTATGCAATGGCTGGGAAAAAAACAACGAGATAGTAAAACCTCCAACAAAGCCAATCAAAAAAATCCCAACCCCCAAAATGAGTCAGAGAAATAGAAGAGGCATAATCTTATTATAAGGACCTCCTCAACTGGGCACAAGTCAGGAAAAAAACCCAATATTTAAAATACAAGCAGTCTCATGTATATTCTTTGAAAGGGGAAGGAGTCCTCAGCAGCAGAATGCAACAGCATTTTGAAACCATATTTCATGGTTATTGACTTATTAAAGGAAACATGATGCCCAGCACAGTTTCAGTAGAGTGAATGTGCAGATCCTTTCCTTGTAAGTATTAAAGAGGACCAATGAAATAGTTGCTTTTAGTGTTTAATAAAACTTTTAAAATAAATTCAAAGTCTATTCAAATTCTATACAGATTATAGTCTACCACCCTGGAATTTTATTTCGACACATATTTGCACATACACAACACTCTTACTGCTCTAAAAACAATTAGATGGTGATGACATAAGTGAGCTAAATCAGCCAGTGGTCACCAAAGACAATAAATGGGATTCAAGAAGACTGGAACAAAAACACACAGTCCAAATGCATGTAAGAACCTTGCCCCAGCTCACTGGCTCCTTCCCTTGGATTTTAAAGATTGAGACTGTGGCTGGATACCTCATTTCCATTGTAGTGAACATAAAACACTGCTGCTCTCTGGAAGGTGAACACAAGGCAAAGCACAGGAATGTGAGAGCCATTGCTCCTCTGCTCCATCTGGGATTGGGAGCCAAACACTTGCATCCAACATTTCCCACTGAACTGGCTGTGATACATGAACAGGGCAGCCTAACCTCTCCCAAACAGCTGAGAACCTGCAAAAATGCCTTTTTGCCACTCCTGCAAGGATTTAGCGCGTTTAGTACTGGTAAAAAAATGAATTACCAATGAGATTATGAGAAGTTTTGGCTGGGTGGTAGCCAGCAGCTTTAAGAGTTGTTTATATTTGGGAATCAGCATCCAGAAGAGCAAGATAGGAGTATCCAATCAGGCTGACACCTGGTTTCAAGCTTCACCAAAATAGCAGAGGTTCTATTTAAACATGAGCATACCATCTTCCCTCTTTGGAAGAGATTTAGTTGAATGGGCATGTTGATGACGTGAAACAGTGTCTCACTGTTGAGTTCTTTGACACTGCCTCCTTACAGCTTGTGCTGAATGGGGCACAGTATGATCCATATTCTCTGACTGAATGGGTATTAGCCATGCTCCAGTCAGGATCATATTTCCAGTGGTAATAAGAAACTGTTTGTTACCAGCATGTGGGCACAAAATGTTCCCGATAAGTTCTTTTTTCGGTAATGAAAAAAAAGCACAAATTATTTCCTTGATTACATATTAGAGGAAACATTTATTTTTACAAACATGCAGGAGTCAGGTCACACAGAAACTAACAGGGTGTTTTTGCACATGCTATTTTGAGTAGGATTCCTTCTATCCGATAGAATGTTGCCTGCATTTTCATGGTGATCAAGATAAATGAGATGATTGACTGACTCGATTGATTTAGGGAGGGAATTTTGGTGTGGACACCATCAGCAGGAGTAGCTAAGCAGGCTGGAGCTGCTGAGATTCACCACTGCCAGATCCTGATAGGGGAGCAACTGGCTGCTCTGGCCACCTTCTCCACCAAAAGGCAGAACTTCACCTTGCCCTGGGCATCCCAAGGGTCAGAGATGTCTTCCTTGATGTGTGGTCAGAGGGATCACACACACACACATGTGTAGGCCATGACACACAGACAGCAAAGGGCTCCAGTAATTGGAAAAATGATCCTTTTCCACAGCTCTTTGCCAGCTCCCAGGGTCAGCACAGAGCACAAGATGTCAGAGCTGAGCTGCTCAGCCAGATGTGTGAGCTGCATGCTCATGTCATCACAGACACTGTGCAGAGGGAAATCTTCACCCAAATGCTCCCAACATCTTGTAGCCCTGCAAATCACCAAGGCCAGCCTCAGTTCCAAGACTGGTTTAAAAAAAAAAACCACCAAAGAAAAACCCCAAACAAAATAATTCACCACAACAAACCAACCAAAGTAATAAATTGGGGGTGAACATTTAAGAGCCATTCAGCTGCTTCCTAATCAAAGGTTTCTAGGCTGCTGGACAACAGCTGGAAGCAGAGATAAGCTTTTTAAATCACAGCAGAGGCAGAAATGGAGCTTGGAACTTGGCATTGCTTTGAACTGGAGGCAGGGCCAATGTGGAACAGCGATGGGTCTGAAGAGGAGCTGCAGTGAATGGGTCTGAAGAGGAGCTGCAGCTTCTCTGCAGGCTGAGCCCCATGTGGGGATGGAGTTAAGTTCTCTGAAGCTGCTCCTCTGGGGAAGCCCTGGAGGGGACTGCCTCCTCCATCCCTCTCAGAACCCGGCTGGGAGGTCAGGCAAGGACCCACAGCACTGCCAGAGCGCTCATAGATCAGGCAGACACTGCACACAGACAGCAAGCAGGAGAATGAGCCTCCATGGCAGCAGGGAATGGGAAGAACAAGGCCTTGGTGAAGCAAGGGGAGCTCAGTGGGCACAGCAGCACAGGGGACAACCCAAAAGGCACCAGCAGGGACTGTCCCCAAGGCACGGTGCGAAACCGCCCCGAGCGCTTCACCAGGGACTCAGCTCCAGAGGAATGAGCTCATCTCTGGCACTGGGAGAGACAGCAGGAGTCTGCATTTGGGAGGATTTCTCATGGCAGCAAACCATCTTTTTATTTCCAGACAATAAACTGCATCTGACTTCTTCAGGGACCCTGGCTTCTCCTTACGGGGTGGGCAAGGGACACCACGAGGTGTGACACAGCAAGCTGGCAGCAGTGGGCTCAGGGTCAGGGCAGCTACTGTGCTCCTTGCTCCACAGCACACCTGAAAATGAGCAGGTTTAACTTCAGAGAATGTGGAGCTGCTGGGAAATGGGAAAAAAAAAAAAAAGCAAAAAACCACCCGTAGGTGGTAAAAAGAAAAGGCACAGGAATATCCACCTCCACACCCTGTATCTGGTTTTATACAAATTTTTGTCACAACTACTTAAACAGATGACAGTAGTAAAACAAATCCATGATGTTTCTATTATTTTCACTCCTACCACTGAATTTCTCAGGTCCCTATAATCCTTCACACATCAAAGAGGATTTTAAACAACAGGTTTGGGAGGCAGAGCTGTAGTAAAACAGAGAAAAGACCTGATTTGGGGTGGGGGTGGAAGGGAGGAGGTGGTGGTGGTTTTTTGCCCCTTTTTTATTTTGTTTTTTGGAAGAAATTCTTGTTCTTCAGTGATCCTCAATGATGGATTCCACACAAAGAATTACTTGCAAATGTATTGCAGATTTATTAACAAAGGCTTCCTAAATTAATGATCTTAATCTGGATATTTAATTTCAGAATAAATGAGTAAAGCAATTAAACTGATCATAAATAGATTTCTTGTCCCCTTGAACTGATCTGGTAGATGAATTATAGGCTTATTGATCTGGTGGACTAGTAATTCACAAGTAAATGTGTTCACCAAATTTTTCATATACCCATTTTCCCATTCTGAGTGTAGCCATGAAAAACAAAGCCTTAGAGAAAAATGCCTATAGTGGTGAGATAAAATCTGTGGGCACAGCTACTCTGATACCTCCCACCTTAGCCACAGACATAATTTACAGTCACTTAAAGAAGATTCCTCAGTATGGGAATGCCAGGGCAACACAGTAGCATCAAGAGACCTAAACATAACAGCAAGTTAACAAAAGAACAAAAGTATATTGATAAAAAGGAGAAAAATTACAATTTAAATGTTGCTTGCTATTCACAGTACACACAAGAAGTTCCTGGATCTCACAGCCACACAGTCAAGTCTGTTCTGGTGCAATTCTGGTGTAATTAAGTTCCTAGAAAAGTCAGAAAGCTTTATTTTTTTTTTTTTTTTTTTTTCCCTTCCCCATTGGGAATCATTCACTGTGCATTAAGAACCCCATTCACAATACCAAGCCTGGCACAAGCTTGATAAACTTAACATCTACTGCAGCAGAGTTAGCAAAGTCTGAAATCATGTTGAGGTATCTAAAATGTTTTTTTTTTCTTTTGTTAAGGAGTCTAAAGACTTCTACAAAACAACCTGCTCTGAAATCTGTTCCCAATAATATTTTCTCTTTAGTGCCTAGTTTTTCCTTCACTTTCCATCTTTTCAGAGATTCTAGTGTCATGTAGGTTTCATCTGCACTTTGTGTTGCTAACACAAACTTCAAAGGTGAGGTGTGCCTTTTTGGGCTAGTTACCAGTGCACACAAGGGTCTCTCCTTCCAAAGAAATAGAGCTTTGATTCTGAGCAGAATAGAATAGGTTTGAAGAGAGAAAGAATGACTTTTTGCACAGCAATTAAAAACCCACAGGAAAAGCAGGTTTCAGGGATTTTTCAGTCACGCTCTGATTTCAGGTGGATCACCCTCAATATGAACACAGATCACGATAGCTCCTATAGAAGGCAAATTAGCCCAATGAGTTTAGGTAGTGCCTTAATCAAATAGCTGACCATTCTCTGGTAGTTTGCACAAAAATGGGAATTTTCCAATTTGATTCCCAGTGGATAAGTGCCTACCTCACAGGAAAAAAAGCCAACCCAAAGAAAAGCCCAAACCATCATCAAACTGACATGCTTACTGGCAGTCTCAGCAGAAAAAAGCCCTTAGGAAGTAAGCATGGAGGTTTCTCCAGACATTAAACCTTTGGAAGTGGTTCCAGTGCAAGAGAACTGAGCCAGTGCAGCAGGGACACGTGTGACTTGTTGGTGTCACCTCTGTACTTCCCTCATGCACACAGGATGGCATTTTGTCACAGCTTCCAGCTCAAAACTCTCAGCAGAGCAGTCACTTCCAAAGAGGAAGGGGGTAGAGGCTGAGAGAGAAAACATCCTAACTCCAAGTGTTTGGGCAGAGACACCAAAGGGGACAGTGCCCCTGTCCCACAAAACTGGAAATTCTGTAAGCAGCAGAGTCCAGCAGTCTGACCAAATCAGATCTCATGAGCACTTCCTGAAAAGGAAAAAACAAACTTTGCTTATGGAAATATGGCAACTTAGTGTCCATCTGGGGTGCAACACAAGACATGGTGACTACAGGAATTGGTCCCTGGTGAGGCCAAAATACAGTGAGGCAGAAAGCCAGAAATGTAACACAGCTTCAGCAGCTCTTTTTACTGAAACACATTAACTTTAATGGCAGCACCGAGGGATAGCTGCCGTGAAGTAATGAAAATTTTAAGATAAAGAGAATTTGGCTTCCCACAAAGCAGAGTGGCCTTCTCCCACTCTGGGAGCAGCTCTGAGCCTGGCCAGGTGAAGCCTCAGCTCGCAGGGCTGGCCTGGAAAAGGAAAAAGCATTGCTCTGCCAAGGCTTGTTTCAGCCTGACACCCAGACAAATGAGCCACTTCTTTCATTAACGCCCCATTTTCCTCATTCTGAGGCTTCACAAAGCAGAACAGCACTGATCCCAGCTAGATCCCAGCTAGCAAATGTCCTAAAATTGCACTGTAGAGTCTGGTAGCTTACTAAAAAACCTCAATGTCAAAACTCAAAGTACATTCAGTTTAAACACACCCTTGGGGGGATTTTATACTAACAACTTTCTATTTCAGACTATTCACTTTTAGCTCAACCAGCGATGCTTCATCACTCATCCAGGAAAACTCCCCTCTCTGCCACCCAATCTCAATCAACCTGCCAAATTAATTATCACCCTGCATTTGTCTACTGCTAAGAGGGGGGAAAAAGCAAATAGATGAATGTAGCACTGACCCGAGCAAAAACGAACCCTCTGAAACGGAACTAATTAAATCAGTTCAGTGATCTTCTTCCAGCACGACACATTTCACCCACCCCATCCCCAAGCAGCCCAATTCTCCCATCTCCCCCAGCTGTCCTCGGCAGGGCACTCACATGGGGCTCAGATGTCTCTCCAGCAGCAAACCTGGGATCTTTTCTACTCATCCTTGCAAGTGCATGATTTAAAATAAAGGAAAAAAGCCAGCTGTCACACAGAAAATTCACAGCCATCATTCCTCACTGACATTTACATGCAGATTCCTGGCCACAGAGTATGTTTCAGCCAGATAGCAGTAGGATGTGATTACCTACCTCAAATTTATGGGACCACAGGCACCAAAACTTTGGTCTTCTACTGGCTCTACAGACTGAGCAGAGCTTAGAGCACTGGCAAAGCAGGGCTTTGCTTCTGATACCCCAGTCAGGCCTTGCAGCAGAGCTGTCAGGACTAACACACTGAGAAAGTGCAGAATTTGTCGGTTTTAAATCCATGCCATGAGTCAGACACCAAACCTTGTGCCAAGTGCATTCCCAGCCTGGCAAGTCCATGTGCACGCATGGCCACAGCACTCGTGACCCTGCTGACTCCAAAGGTCCCAGCTCAAGGAAATACACACATTTTAGGTTCTCTCACCCTACAATTTTAGGTGACAGTCCAGTTGAAATGCATGCAAGAACACATCTGGCTCATAAATTTCCCTGGTGCTGCTGGAATTAGCACCAATTTCCTTGGGGTCATGGTGTCAGGCACGGCGTGACAGCCTGTGCAGTGGGAATGTGGAAAGGTTTTTGCTGTAGGACCACAGCAAAAACACCAGCCTCTCCTCTCTCAGTGCACTTCACTTCACTTTCCATCCCCCTCCTCCTTCTGCAGAACACCTTCAGAGCAAGATCAGAATTTTAGACTTTCTGTACTGACCCTCAAGAGAACACTACATTTGGCTTTAGACATTGGAGAAGGCTTCCAAAATGGAATGATAGCACTGGTATTATGGGTGTGTAGTTTGAATGGAAGTATGTGATATCACAAGGTGAAAAACTTAGAGTTTAAGGTCTTATGATATAGTAATATATATAAAGCAAGATAAAAATTTTAGGGTAGTAGCTAAACCCACAAACCCACAGAATACAAACAGAAAATTAATCCCATTTCCTTGTGTTCCAAGAGTCATCTCAAATAATAATACAAAAAACCCTTCAAAAAACATACCAAATTTTACCAATAAGACAGAGATTAAAAGAAAGGCCTTATAAGAAGGAGATTTCAACATAGCATCAACACAAATAATAGCCATACCAATAAAATATAGCTGACAAAATGCAAATCCCAAACAGATACCACTAACACACGACATAATTAGGCAAGGCAGCTTAAACAGGCACGAAGTGCCACGTGAGAGCCCTGCCTGAGGAATTGAAAACGCACTGAAGAGAGACCTCCCTTTACTACAGAGTTGGCATATCAAACCCACCCCACCTTGCTTTTCCCCCTGTATGATTTTTAACACGGTCTGTGCTTTCTCAGACACGAGGCACATCACAAACAGACATCAGCACTGAAATCTGGGTGCCTGCACGGGATCCCTGCCGAGTCAGGTAGAGCTTCAGATGCAGGAGCCCAGAATGGAGAGCAGGAGCAGCACAGCAACAGAGGCAGGGCTCTGAGTCACCTACACAGGCACAGTTTGTCATTCGCACCCATCTGCTGCTCCCAGTCACATCCACACGCTGTCACGTGTGCTGCTCCCCATCTGGATTGCAGAGATGCTGGCTACAAACAGGCAAAAGCCAGGATACCAGCTTGTGCTGTGCAAGGGGGAATTGCCAGGCACTTCCATCCACCCTAACAGGAGAGATTTCACTGGAGGTTTCTACAAGTCAGAGTAAAGACAGATTTTTCACAACGGCTGCAGGTTTTTCCACGATTTGAAATACTTTTCAAGGTATTTGAAGCACATTTCAAATCAGTCTGACTCTTAATAAGCTTTGCTTCTCAGATTTTATTTTTAAATAAAACCATGTATGTTTTCTTAGAGGGATATCACAAAATTCCTCCTCCTGCAACGACGTCTGCCAACATTTCATTCCGTGTGGTCACCCAAATCCTATTTCCATCATATTTCCATAGTGTCACAGCACTGCTAACAGCAAAAGCAGAGCCCACCAGAGATGCAGTCTCGACCATGGTGTAAGGGATGCACAAAAATTTACAGTATTTGGGGGGGGTCATGGTGCAAATGGATGTACCAGGAGGCATTTCAGAGTGAGGAGGAGAAAGGCAGAGCAGCACAGAGGGGAAAGGAGCCCTTTCTGGAAGGGCTGAGCTCAAAGGACACACATGCAGCTGACCCTCTGTTTCAAGCCCCAAGGTTCACCTAAACTGAATCATGTGAAAAGTGCTGAAATGTTCTTTGCTGGAAGAATATCCCACATTGAAAATGTATTTGGACTAATTTGCCTTTAGCAATAGTCTTCAACAAAATTAAGTACCATTTCTGTGGTGAACAAAAAAACGGAACAAGTTGTATGTCAAAAAGGTCTATCTGTTCAAAACAGAAAATTTTGAAATTTGTTTTCTTTTATATGTGCAACTACTTGCCCCCCACCTTTTTTTCCCCCAGAATTTTATTCCTTGAATGATCTAGCTTTGCATGTTGCTGAAATATACTTTTAATGCAAACTTCAATAAAAGCAGTATTTCATCTTCTTATTGACAAGCTGTTCAGCACTGCCTGAGAAATAAGAGCTTTTGTTCTATTAATTTCATTACAATGTCTCTTCATTTTGTTGCTGAAAATGTAATTTAAGTTTCTTTTTCGTGTGTCCCAAATACCTTTTCTTTCATCTTCTTATGTTCACTTTGTGCAAGAATGCTATTTTGATTCAGCAGAAGTGTTATTTTACTAGAAATATATCACTTTACCCTAACCAGGAGGGTCCACAGGGAAAGGTATTTATATTTCTTACTAGCAAAACAAACAAGAAAAAAGAAAAGGAGGAGGGGCAGGTAGGAGTTCTGCTCAGAGCTAAGTGGCTGTGCAGATCTGGTTTTCTGACTATGAAAAAGGAGCTCTCCAGATCTGTATTGATTACAGATTCAACCCTGAGCCCCTCATGCCAACACCATTTTCATCAATTCAGTGTGGCCTGGAGGTTGCTTTGATTCTTTGTTTTTCCTCCTGTGCCTGGGAACCAGCCTGGTCTTCCAGGAGCTGTGGTTAAACCCAGTTAGTCTGAGTCTCTGTAAGGTGGCTTTGAGTCCCTCCCCACTATGATCTGTCAGCTGCAAATCAGAGAAATCTTAGTAGCAACCACTTGCAAAGCATTTCCAGGCCACCATATAGACTTGTTAACTCAGACAAAACCTTCCTGAGGAAAAAAAATGTATTCATCTCCATTTCACAGATGGAGAATTGAGGCATTTACCCAGCACAGTACTGCAAAACTGGGAATAGAAACTAAATATCTTCAGTTCATGGGATCAGACCATGGGCTTTGTTTTGCTGAACTATTTATGTCCAAGTTCTTTTTTGGGGGAGAGTCAAGGGTATACACCAGGGAACAGAATTATTCTTATTTTTGGCTGCCAGGAGATCTTATCACCCTTTCTGAAAAGGAACTGTTCAGCCCTATAAATATCAGGAGGAGGACAGGCTTCACATACCAACAACCTTCCTTTTTAAGAAAGCGAAACAGGAAAGATAGAAAAACTCAACAGGATAAAAAAAATAACATTTATCCCCTGTACCTATGCTGAACTCAGGCATCTTGCAATCCTCTTTCCTCTGTTAGAAGGACTTCAGCTAGAGAAGATAACTTGAGCAAAGTGAAAAACTTTACAGTTGTGCCCCAGACCTGGACTGAACCTTCCTCAACTTTCAAGACATCGAGTCCCCTCCAGCTCTGCCCATGGATGCAGAGATGAACAGCAACAGGAAGAGATAAAGAGCCAAAATACCAATAGAGAAAGCATTCTCACAAAACCCTCTGATTTACATTCTGTGAAGCATCTCTGACATGAAAGTGTTCACAACCAGAGCTCCATTTCCTTCTCTGCCACTTTCAATTTTTCCACGCAATTCTTGTTTTCAGAAAGAAATCATAGATAATTGCCATATCAAATATTATAAATATGATTAACTATTAATAATATTTAGATAGGCTTAATAGTTTATAATTAATAAAATATTAATTATTAGTTAATAATAACATCATTAATAATAATAGTATAATTACCTACTTTAGCAGTATAAAGACCTACATTCCACAAGCATGCTGCCAGGAGATAAGCAGTTGCATTCTGAATATTGAGTGCCTGTGTGCCTTGGGCCCTCTCAATGGATGCCTTTATTAGGACAAAGACTCCTTGAAGGACAACCAGGGCCACCAACAACTTCGGTTCAGGCAAGGGTGACAGAGGCTGAGAAATGCTTTATGAGCTTGGGAGAACTACAGAAGATGAAAAAAATAACTTCCCTTCTCTTACCTAAATATAGAACATAAATAAAAATGTATGCAACCTAAATAGTTTTGCTAACCTTACACTTTTCCTCCCACACATCCGCCCTGTTCCCCCCAGCACACGCAGTGTGGTCCTGGAAGCAGCATTTTCATTTGTTTCCAGGCAAAGGCAGCTCATGGTAAAACACCTGCAGTGCTTTAGGAGAAAATCAGGAAGTTCAAGGTGGATCAAGGAGCTGCTGATGTGCTCACAAAGGTGAGGATTCCCAGGAGACTTCTCAGTGTGACACTGAGGAATATCTGATCAAAGAGGGGAGAAAAGGCTCCCCAGTGCTTGTAATGGCACATTTTGTTGGCCCTAAGAATAAAAAGTCCCCATATGCATAATGCTTCCAACATTTTCCACGACATTAAATACAGAGGATGAAGGAAAAAGTGTATGGAAATACAGGTAGTGCCCACACTGATAACTACTGATAAGCTCAAAACATTTGAAGACAACAGCACTAAATACTCATACTGGAACTTGCAGAAGACACAGCTGGTTATTTTCTGCTGCTGTAAAAATTACAGCATTTCAAGTTTGCTTAGAAATTTCAGTTCCTGGAATATGAATCATAGGAAAAAAAAGTATCTTCAAAATTACTTAAAAGGAAAAAAGAGAGAGAGAGAGAGAGAGAGAGAGAGAGAGAGAGGGAAAGAGGGAAAGAAAGAGAGAGAAAGAGAAGAAAGAGAGAAAGAGANAAAGAAAGAAAGAAAGAAAGAAAGAAAGAAAGAAAAAGAAAAGAAAAGAAAGAAAGAAATAAACTACATTTTCTCTGAGAGAGAAAGAAGGCTTTTAACTACCAGGACTGCAAAGAGGAGAAAAAAATAAACACAAGGACTGAAAAGCGAGTATTCCTGGCTGATCTGTGATCTGCTGCCCCAGCACTGGTGGAAACCTGCTGAAGGGCAAACCTCAGCTCTGCCTGGTATCAAGAGCCAGAAGAGGAGATATGGTAAAACACGATAAACAAGCTGCATCTTTCCACTCAGGAGGATGGGCAGGACAGAACAAAATGCCAGCACTAAAGCAAGATAATGCTAAAAATAACTTTATCTCTCCTTTATCTCAAGGGCCAAATTATTTCAGTTCTACTTGAGTAGACTAGGCAATGCCAGCATCAGGAAGATCAGAAAGCATGTGAAAATTTACCCAGTAGCTTTTCCACTGCCCAAATATCTGCTATTGCAACAGTACAGAACAGCACAAAAATTCCTACTGTCTTACAGCACAAATAAATGCCAAGTCTTTATTTGAAGAGCGTGAGTTAAAAATGCACTTGGGATACTACAGATTTAATGTCCTCACATCCTAATACATAAGATTTTTTTGGGCTTTTTTCTTCAGTGAAATAGCCTTCTGGTTATTTATTAAAAACTGATTTGTGTTTAATATGAGTAATACGTAATAATAAGTAATAATAAATGTCTTGTAGAGATACAGATTAATTCCTTGTCCCCAGAATGCAAAGAGCACCTGCATGTAAGCAAACAACACAACCAGTTGACTTGACTGGAAGAATTAAACCTGGGTTTCTTCAAAACTCAAATGCTTCACAAATTGAATCAGCTAAAGATTTTGGTTTTGATACAAGTACTTGAAGGGACAAAGAGGATATTTATGAGACATCAGAACATCCTTTTTCAATATTTCAATATCTAGGATAACAGCATTTTAGTTTTGTTTTACTACAGTGTTGAAATTAAAATCTGAAAGGAAAAAGAGCCCCAAAACCCAGGGAAAACTCCCTCTCACAATTGTTTCAAGTTTTAAAGGGTTTACTGACTGAAATGAGCTTTTCTGCTGTTTTCAAGCTTCACTCACAGAGCTTCTCAAGATATCCAGGCTGCATTTCCTGAAACGCTTCCAGAGTCCTTCCCGCAAACCTGGTCACTGGGCTGTGAATCTGGTTGTTGGGCAGCTCTCACCTTGCACTGAGTGGCCAAATTTTCAGCACTTAGAGGCTGGCCAGTGCTTCTCAGGTCAGGATGCAGCAGGTGGGAGAAGGGCAGGGAGAGGCAGTCAGGAGAGGCTGAGGAGCAGGAGCTGGCAGCAGCTCACAGGCAGCCTGGCACCCAGCTGGAGATTGTCCTGCAAGTGCTGTGCTCTAGGAAAACTCTGAAAGAAACACTGGTGCCTGGTGTCCCTGCTGTCCCTGCTTTCAGTGTGGATCACCCCAGAGCAGCGCAGACACCCTGGGGAGCCGGTGCACAGGAGCAAGCCCAGCCCCACTGCTCGTGCCTGGGCGCAGAGCAGCAGGGAAACACTTCCCAAGTGCCAGGCTGTAAGGACCAGGGGGATCCAACAGGATGGAGCCAGCAGAGAGCAGAGACAGAATGGGGCCAGAGTCTGATGTCCAGCCCAGGCACTGCAGCAAGCTACATCCAGGCCAACAATTTAATACCTGTTCTCGAATGGGAGGCAGAGGGAGAAGAAGGAATATCCTCCAAGTTCATACAACCACCAGGGAACCAAACAACGAAGCCAAAGCAGAAATGTGTCAGGAACGTGGCAAGCAGAGCCCAGTTTTGTTTTGCTGTCCAGGATTCCACACCAGGGAGGAATTTCAGGTTTGCAGGACAGGACATACAACTCACCCCTTTGCCTAGTTGACACACCTGACTGCTCAGTGGGCAGACAAATGTTCACTGTTTCTTTTATCTGGTTGCTTTGGGTTTGTTTTTTTTAAGGCCACACTTCAACAAAGGGATGCAAAATCCATCCCTAAATCTAGCAAACAAGCAAGAGACAGTGATGAATTGGCCCATTTAGCTGCTCCAATCTTCTTTACTAATCTCCTCTAATTGTTCCCAAGTGCCCATGGGAACAACAGGAAGCAGTAACTTCACTTAGAGAAAAGGCCCATGGGATTAGCTGTACCAGGGTAGAGTTAATTCATGATTTTTTGCCAGGTTCTGGCCAAAACCAAAAGAAAAAAACCCAAGATATGGAAGAAGTATGAGACAAGGTTAATTTCTATCTTGAGCAATCAAGAAAAAAGTGAAAAAAGAAGAACCCAGACTTCTTTTTAGCTTTTGTTGTTTTTCCATTTCATTAGCATCTCTCCTATGCTATAGCCATTTCTTTTCAGTTTTTACCTCACAAAGTGCACTGCCCAACAAACTGTTGACTCCTAAAAAGTGGATAACTATCTACTGCTGGAGAATTTTTTTGACCTAGGAGGACACAGTCAGTACAGCTCCAACACCTCAATTTCAGCAGCCAAGGATCTGCTTTGTCACTGAATGCAGCTGCAAAAAACCCAGAAAAACAACTGGCTGCATTTTAAAACACTAACTTCCCACATAAAAATGTGGAAATCCTTGTAGTTGGCATAACATATGGGGGCCAGGTGGTATTGAATCAGTTCAAGGTAGAACTTTCCTCCAGCCAAAACTCAGTTTGACTGAAAATTCTCTGGGGCAGAAGAAAGTGTACTTCTGTCCTGGTTCTATGCTGCTTCTAGAACAGTGGGACCAGATACCTGAGGGGAAATCCTAAGGGCTACTGTCCTGTAAATTACAAAACCCCAAACCAGTGGTTACACTTGAACAAAAACCTCTCTGGCTACCACTGTAAATTCGGTTTTAACCAATCAATCAGCCTGAAAGACTAGGAAAAGGTCAAGGATGATTATTTAAAGTACCAGTTATCACGTAACTGATAGAGGAACAGCATGACTGTGCAGCTCTTAAACCACAGACCAGATGCCTAGGCCCAAGAAAAGCTTAATATTGAGATTGTGAGGCTGCAAGGGAAAGAGGTTTTAAAAACCCACTCAAATAGCAACCCTCCTTGAAAACAACCATGCTTATACTACCCTGTAATACTAAACTAACACAGTGAAAAAGCAAGCAAACAAAGAAGATTGAATATCTACATGAGGAAAAAAAACAAAACAAAAACAGCCATCCAAAAAAGCGGGCAATATTGAATCTGTTTTGAGAATATTTTTAAAAATAAAACTTTCTTTTCATAACAGCAACAATTGGTCCTGAGAATTTATACATGAAGCAGATTTGAGCTCAGGCAGTTACAACTCCTGTCAAAGAACTCTAAGGGAAAAACTTAAATCGATATCAAGTTTCTGCTTTTCAAACTCCTCAACCTAAGGGCTGATTAGGTTTAGAAAAAAAATTTAAACAACAATATGATGAAAAAAGAGGCCACGGCCCTGGCATATGGAATTATAAACACAGGAAAGCGCCAGTATAAACCTTTATCGGGAGACTGGGCTCTTTGTCGAGCCGTGCCTTTCTTCCAAAACATTCCTGCTGCCATATGTCTGCACCTCGCCAGCTGCAGGCCCAAGAAGAGACTTCTCATTCATGCTGTAAAATGTCTTACAGGTTTGCCACGGGGGTCACTGGCTGGGAGTCATTGACGTCACAGCCCCAGCAGCCTGGGAGCTGAGGGGAGCCAAAAATGTGGGGAGGAGGAGGAGGGGGGCGAGGGGAGACATCAGACCTGGGGCTCTGTGAGTTCATCTCCTCACTGAAAGCTTTGCTTTCCAACTTGCTCTTCTGCTCTGGGACCTTCCTGCTGTTTTTACACTCAGGAGAACAGGGGAAATTAAACACACATACTTAGATGAAGACTGCTGAAAGGCTTTATTCCCTCTACTCTTGTTCTGCGCCTCATTATTTGCAATAACTCCGCAGTTCTAACAGGCCAGCCATCCATTTTTGTAACCTGTTTGGGGTATTCTGTGCATTTATAAAATGCAAATTGGAAGACATTCCTCACACATGATGCAGCCTTCATCCAAGCTGAAATGGAGGTGCCTAATGAAGTCAGTTTTTAAAAGAAAAACTGCTACCCCACCCTCACAGTTTATCACCCTAACCTGGCTCTCTACAGTGGTTTTGGTTTGGTTTTTTAATCAGTATCCTCTAGTAGTAGGAAAATGGCTTTTCAAATCTGTGTGCTATTATAAAGAAGAGATATACTCCCACTACAGCCACATGTAAAAATGCAAAGGACCAAATCTGGAGCAATGACTGAAGTGACCAGAGCATCTCTTCCAACTGTCTGCAGTCCTGGAGGCAGGGAAATATTTGCCTTTCCTCCTCATTCCCTTTCACATAAACAGAGAATGACAGAGATGGGTGGAAACATAAGGGCAAGGTAAAAATTTGCCCTTTTTGCTACTGGAATAATTTGCTCATTGAATGGCCAGTGCACTGAGTGTTGAACAATTCAGCCTTGCACACCAAATTTAGAGCCACACCAAGAAACTCATGCCAAGCTGCCATGTAATTGCCCAATAAGTGATGAACAACAAAGGCCAGAGCTTTTAGTTGTTCATTTCCAGTCGAGTCAATATTTCAAGGGTTTTTTAAGTGCAGGTATTCTGTAAGTGTCAACCAGAACAGGGAGGGGACACTCCTGAAACATTTTCAATTCTTGCTCCACTTCGGGGAGCTTGGGGCTTTTGTTTTCCTTTCTGTCTGTCTCAGGGGATAGGAAGCTTTTTGCTTCAGTATTACCCCTCCTTTTAAAGGTTTCAAATAAGAGAGGCCTTGCCCAGTCAGATGCTCACCATTTTCCTTTTCTTTTTCTTTTGTAAATGCTAGCAGTTCGTTCATGAGGCAGGACATTTTTATTTAGTCAGGAAACAGCTGCAATGGAAAGTGACTTGGAAAATACGAGGCAGGTATTTCCATGGAAAGTTTTATAGCTGCAAGGGTTATTTTGCTAAAATTTTAGAAGTTTAAATGTTTTAGTCTTAGTTTTGGGGTTTTTCTTAAGAGAAAAGACATCAAATGTCTATGTTCCTTTCTCCTACCTGATTTCTGTCAAGTCATGATTTGAAAATATGCATCAAAATATAGTCTGCCTTAAGAGCTCCTTGTCTTGGAGTCACACAGCCAGAGGAGAACTGCACTTTGCACTTTTGAAATACCAGCCTTCCAGACTGAGCCCATCATACCAAACAACACCTAAAAAATCATCAAGGACAGAAGATGAAAGTGAAAGCAATAACCAAAGAAATGAACATCCTGATGCATTTAAATATTTTAATTAGTTCAAAATGATGCACACCCAAAAGATGCAGCACTAGCACTTGCAGGCCAGAAATGCATCCTCTGCATAAGTGCAGCAAACCTCTGTGCATCCCACCATCCACAGCTTCTGAAGAGAGGGAGAGATGGAGGATCAAAGCACTCTGGGCAAACCCAGAAATTTATGATTTCAAAAAAGCCTCTTGATGCCTTGAGAAGGCTGACCTAGAACAGAGACTAGACAGAGTTAAAGAATAAAGCAGGGGTTTATTAAAAGGATTTCCTCCATGGATGCACCTTGGGCAGCACAAGAGCCCAGCCAGGGCTGCACCCAAGATGAACCAAAATGGGCACAAAATGGACACTGGGCACCGGCTCTGGCACTTTGATCAGTTCTGCTTCATTTGCATCTTGGAGTTCATTGTCTAATTACAGTTTTAGCCTATGAAGTTTCCTCTTTCTTGTTTTCTCTCTTCAGCATTGTTTATGCTCTTGGGCTTGAGATTTGGATCATTTGTCCTTGGTGCCCAGCTGGAGAAGGAATTGTTTTGTCTCCCTGCTCTGTGCAGAGAGCTCACCATCCCTTAATATGAAGCTCAGAACTACACACTAAAGCAGCACAGAATCTGAAAAATATAAAAGCTAAAACCTGAGGTGTCGCTCTCAGTGGAGAAATATAGATATTTCAGGTCAGCAATCCCTAATCAAGGCTGAAAATAGCACTTCAGACCTATGGTGCACTTTATACCATGTTAAAATTAGTGTTTTGAGTGCTGAAACTACAGCAGCTCTGCTGGGAGTCCTGTTAATGAGTGCATAGGAAGTGTAGTACTGCAGTCCTGTGGCACAGACACACACACACACTCCTGTCAACTAACCTATAAACATTCTGTGCACTAAATCCAAACTCACAGTCCTGGTCTATTTTTTGCCATTCTTCCCATACGAGAAACTAAAAATAGGCCCATGAGAACCACGCATGGGACTTTGCTCTTCAAATGTTTAACTCTTGTAAAAAAAACCCTGCCAGAACGGTTTATGAAGAGATTCTTCAACGGTTTTCCAATGTGTGGATGAAGGATATATTTTATGTGTAGATGCACACATGATGAGGTAATGATAACCCTAAGAAATTGTGGATACACAATCTTGCCTATTTATGTATTATCTCTCAAGTTCATTTATGTATTATTTATTAAGACAAAAACAAAGACATGAAGAAAATGTGGGCATGACCTCAAACAGGCCTGAAGTTCAAAATAAAAAACCCAGAAAGTGAAGCAAACCCCCCCCGTTCTTTTGAAGAATCACTGCAATATCATCAAACAAGATTACACAGCTGGCTGTAAAAAAATCCCTCCAACACACTGGAAAAAGAAGAGGTGTTAAATTTAAAATAAAAGATATGCCAGTAGGAAAAAACAAGAACCACCTTGCCTATGCAGCATCTGCTGTCTCTGCTACAAGACCTTTTCCTCACGGCTGCAAGGCAGCCAAACTACAGGAAGGTCGCACTTAAATGCTGCGAATGCCAAACATACAGGCATGCTAAATCAGCAAACCCCCACCTTCCCCCTTCTCCTGGGGAGAAATGCTCCCCTGGTTCAGGGCAGATAACCTCCCTGCTGCTCTCAGAAAGGGCATGTGCTGTCCCTGGCTGCAGCCAGCTCGGGGGAGCAGATGGCAGCAGAGGCAGATGGCAGCACACAGGTTCTGGGGGCTCGAGCACGGTGCTGCATCTTCCAGCGAGGAAAACAAATGCTGGGAGACACCAAACTGAGGCTGGATTGACTGCCTCAGAGCCTCTGCTGCTTGTTTGCAGGGGCTCAGACTTCAAAGAAAAGAACTGCCAGGTTTCTGCAGTGATGCCCAGCACTAAAATGGCTGGGAGGGCTCCCTGCACCTGGGCAGAAAACTGCCTGAGTGTCTGTCTCAATGTACCACCACCAACCCCACTTTTATCTCATTTCATTCATTAACAGTGGTCCTTTGTACTTGCAGACCTCTGAACTGCTTCTTACACAGGTTTTTAAACACTTTTGAGCAGGAGACTAAACAGCCTTATCTCCTAGGTAAAATAAGGAAACAGAGGGGTAAAAAGTCCCATTGTCTTCTGCTGTGAAAGCTGAGAGTCACTGCTAGGAAAAAAGCTGGAGTGGCTCAGCTCCAGTCACCTACAAGGGAATGCAGAGTTATGAGGAGCTGGAGGAGAGAGGGGACAATCCTGGGAAGAAAACTGCAATAACAATGAAAGGGGCACTAGGCAGGTAGGGATTCATAGTGAAACTTGACAAAACCAAAACCATAGGACCAGAGAAAGGCCTGGGTTGGAAGGAACCTTAAAGACCACCTCATTCCAACCCCCTGCCATGGGCAGGGACACCTTCCACTGTCCCAGGCTGCTCAGAGCCCATCCAGCCTGGCCTTGGACACTTCCAGGGATCCAGGGGCATCCACAGCTTCTCTCACCACCCTCATTGGACAGAATTTTTTCCTTGTATCTAATCTAAACCCACCCTCATTGTGAAGCCATTCCCTCTTGTCCAGGGGACAAGGAGCTGGGATCAGTCACTTCGCAGTGGAAAGCAATGGAGCAAAGGAGACAGGGAGTCACTGTGGCACAGCAGCAGGGTGGAGTAGGGATATACAGACTGGGATCTTCAACAAAATATTCCACCAGTGAGCTCCTCAGCACCACGTGGGCACCATGACCACAGATTAAAGATATGAGCCAGGGAAAACTCTTTTAAGATAAGTCAAGAGCAGTGAGAGTTGGGAGAAATTGCCAAAGCATTCACTCAACAGAGCACTGGCACTTTTCAGACCTTGGGCTGAGACACGTGGCCCTCCTATGGCCAGAGGCAGCCAGAAACCTGATATCTCTGAATTACTGATTCACCTGAATAAGATATGAAAAAGGAAAAAAAAAGAAAAGGCTGCAAATAAATAAAGACCCCCACTTTTTAATTCAAAAATCAAATTTTTCTTCGCTCTTTCTTCTGTAGCACAGCATGGAGCTTAATGAAGTGGCCATGAGGTATTTCACTGCAGAGTGAAATACTCTGATTTGGCAAACAGAACAGGTGCTGCCTACAAATGTGTTTGAATGAGGAGCTGCACTTTCTCCAGTATCTATAGCACTAAAATTTAACTCCAAGCTATGGAAATTCTCCTGTCTGTTCCTTTGTTTTCTGGGAGTTTTTAACATTCATCACCACAGTATCTGGAAGCTTCAGAAATCTTTATTTGAATAAAACTTCCTTAAGGAAGAGAAAACTAAGACAAAGAATGTCAGGTCAAATCTGTCTACTTATTTGAAAGGTACACTATGAGAAGTCCAAGGCCTATTTCTGAGAATTTTTCTTATTGTATAACTCTTTCCATATTCAAAAGAGTACCCATTGATCTCTGGAAGAATTCAGTAAATAAGATAAGGAGTCAAGCTGTCATAAAAACTGGAACTCACTTATAAGAATCTGGATTTTAAACAAATTGCCTATAACTGCACAAAAAGTCATGACTCTAGAGCATCACTCACCCATCTTCACCCTGAAATTTTTCCTTCTGCAATCTCCTGACTCATCCTCTAAACATATTCTGGCATCCTCAAAAATGTGATCTGAGAAAATGCTGCTGCTCTCAGTGGAGAGCACAGATTTAAATCCAGCACAAGTTTGTTCTGTGCAATGAGTAGGAAAAAGAAATATGCAGAGATGTGTAGGAGATGTATATTACTTTAAAGGTTTAGGACATGAGGTGGACATGAAGGGGATAATGGGATGTAGGCTCGTTAAGCTCATGCAGGCTACCAGAATTTTAGCCTTCTCCTTATTTCTGAAAGCTCAATAAATCCTTTTACAATGTTTTTCAGCGGAGTTTTATGAGGTATACAGTCAGAAAAGTGAGACCTGCCTTCATTTCTGTTTCAAGTTCCATGAATATTTAAACGATGCAGCAAATGAAATCATCCAGTGTGAACAAGCTCAGAAACTGTGTCTTGTTAAAGCATAATCAAAAATCATTTTAGGTTCAGATTTTTTTTTTTTTAGTTATGTAAGACAAGTTCCATTTGCCTGATTCAGTTGAAACATTAGTCTCTAGCAGAAGGAACAAAGCAAACCTTCAATCATAAGTTTGGGTAACCACATACTCTATTAATGAAGGAAAAAAATGAGGTTAAACACCTCTCATAGTTTCTAAATGTATTTTTCACTGAAGACCAATATTGCTTTGCTAACAATCTATTTTCCTGGGAACTCATTCTTTAACCCAACAATTTGTAAACCTGAGCTTTCATTGCTGTTCTTCCAGATGGGTTTTTTTGACATACACTGACATTTAGTTATTGGTGCTTTTATGTCATTTACATCGTTTTGGAGGAAAGAAAAAAAGTGAGAAAGAGCGTTCCAATGATGAACACTTGCACTTTAGACTTCTGCTTTATCAGGTGCCTAATTTAATGTAGGATGTTGGTGTCTGTGCTCAGAGGAAATACAGAAGGAATGACCATTTGAAGTCCAACTGGTACAGTAGCAATCAGCTGGGTTTGTAGGGACTGTAAAAACAAGACAGACCTCAAAACCAATTTGTTTTTTAAGCCCTCAGACAAGTGACTTTTGCCCCTTCATTCACAGAGTTAATTTTTTTTTCTTTTCCTTTAGCAAACAAGTTTCTAAGGCTGAATATTTACATATTCTGAGTTCCAAGAAGGAAAGCTGCAAAATATCAAAACAACTAATTACAAAGAGGATCTTTATATTGAAATAGAAAGCCTTCCTGCAACAGCCCTACTGCTTACATTAGCTCTAGTCACCTGGTCAACATGAAAAAAATAAATTATTGAAACATTAACATTTTTATATCTCATATAAGAATTTTTTATTTTTATATTTTAGCCATAAAAAGCTCCTGGAGTTGAGTTCAAACCAGCTGCTACTTTGTACTGGGTTTCAAAGACTAATTGTATGTACCGCTGCACATTTAGCTAAAGACATATGCTTAGTATGAGCATATATAAAAAACAAAACACAACCACTAGGCTTCTTCAAAATCATACAGATCTTTGGTTTCATTTGCTCTTCTGGCCAGAATTACCCATGCCTAAGAATTTTAATTCTATCAAAAAATGAAGCTGCTTTTCTTTTTTTTTTTTTTTTT